>VMBQ01003036.1:13613-29385 GCA_007657795.1 Dreissena rostriformis
GTAGTGGTAGTGGTAGTGGTAGTCGTAGTAGTAGTAGTAGTGGTAGTGGTAGTGGTAGTAGTAGTAGTAGTGGTAGTGGTAGTGGTAGTGGTAGTGGTAGTGGTAGTGGTAGTGGTAGTGGTAGTGGTAGTGGTAGTGGTAGTGGTAGTGGTAGTAGTAGTGGTAGTAGTAGTGGTAGTAGTAGTGGTAGTGGTAGTGGTAGTGGTAGTAGTAGTGGTAGTAGCTGTATTATTATTTGATTATTTTTATAATTATTATTATGAAATAACAATCACAAGCACAAAGTGTTACTCCGAAATGTATAATCCGTATACAATATCTGCTACTTATCTCGTTTCATTACTCGTTGCTTCAAAATGTGTTATATTTAAAAAAATAAAATAAAATAAACGCTGATGTTTTATCGTGAACAAATACAACTAATTAAATTAAAATGTAATAAATGGTTCCGTACCTAGCATAACATTCCTATCTAGTCACTTCCCATACACTGACGGTATGATCGACGTCGCTTATAGCGAGTTTCGCCCTCAGATATATTTATTCAGATGACTTGAATACTTTTCCAATAAGTGATTATATCGTGCATTTTGTATAGAAGTAAATGTGGATATAGATGTTTGATGATCATTTACTATAGTATTGATTCCGCATGAATGGGATAATTCTCCCACGTTAATTACTCGCATGGGCAGAAGCTTAACATTGTTCGCAGTATTGGTATTTATTTATTATTGAATATGTATGAAAGAAAGTGTAATACTTTTGTTTCTATAAATTACAAAACGCTTATAATTTGATATGTATAAATAACTGAAATTTCAGCAAACTTTGCCCATACTATGGCTGCAAGTACTAAACGTTAGATATTTAACCACTTGCAATTGACTACCTACGCCACAATGACATGAAAACAATACGGACAAAGTACACCATGCCATCAAGATAGAAATTGTGTCACTTGCAACTAACTAATTTGTTTATAAATGAAGTCACTTGTTCTCGAAAGAGTAAACCCGTGTTCGCTACATGCTAATTGGCAATGATTAATTGAGTTTTGTTCGTAATAAATGATATGTGAGAAAACCTCACAGGTAATTTTGTTTTCTAGATGATTTATGTAGCAATTAACATTTGTGTAAAATGTCATTACATTTATGATACATATATGATTGGCGTTGCTATTTCGTAGAGTATTTTTTTATTCTATTGTAAATATAACCACGTGACGTTAGTAGTATTCACGCCCCCCCCCCTCCCGCANGCAAATTGCCAATAAAAAAAAAATATTTGTTCTTGTGCTTTATTTCATACGTACACGAGCAATTGTGTGTTCTATTGACTCTTTCTGTGATCATTCAAACTGGTTTATGTTGCTTGTTCA
This sequence comes from Dreissena rostriformis, assembly GCA_007657795.1. NCBI lineage: Eukaryota > Metazoa > Mollusca > Bivalvia > Myida > Dreissenidae > Dreissena > Dreissena rostriformis. The sequence continues at coordinate 14,998 of VMBQ01003036.1, forward strand.
CTGATACTGTACGTTATAGTTTACGATAAACTACTTATAAAATAAACAATATTTTCTAAGTCCGAATGTAATGAGTCTTGGTGGTATCTCTCAAAGCTTACAAACATTATCATGCTAATGTTGACACTAAATTTTACGATGATGTAACAAACTATCTATTAAATTAAAAACCCGTTTAAAACATGTTCTACCGAAAATAATATAATGCCATTAATTATAATGACATCACGTCTAATGACATAAAATGATTTCATGTTTTATGAAATAAAACGATGTTTAGTTCTCTGAAATCTATTTAATGTGCTTATAAATCCTTTAATTAACTCCAAACATCACGCATGTATTGACAAAATAACAACCCGTGATATAAATTGTTTCCACCTCGTTGAAAACAGCAAACTTTATGTTTATTGTCGTGCCATCGTTGCACGCGGTTTGTGTTTCCTGCTGTTTGTTTTATTAGTTTCAATATAAAGACAGATAAATGCGTTAGCGATTGCATAAATAATTCACCAGGTAAGTGTAATATATATTAAGTTATTTTCTCGGCAGGCAAATCTAAAACTCTCGCCATGGCTCGTCACTTAGTTGTTGTAAACCTGTATAATGTTTTCTGTAGTAACCTCGCAATATATTTCTGTTCCAAAGCGAAAAGCGCTAATGGAAAATACATTATTGTCTAGTTTACTTATTTAAAACTATACGATTAATACTTACCAAAAGGATGATATTTGACTGGGTTTATGCGTGTTTTGCATTTTGATGGGTAAGGTATCCATTCGCCAACAATTAGTATTAAAGTTTTTTATTGTCATTTTTGCGAACCGTTTAAGACGCATGCATTTGCACTGACCGTCAAAGCCTATTCTAAATGCAGTACAAATCAAATATTAAGGTATTACTGCATTAATTGGATTCAACTATAAACTTTATGTTGCATGCAGTGGTTCAACTATACAAAATAACAACTGAATGCATTAACACGCAAATACGAAATTAAAATGATATACCGTGATATTTGCTAAACACATTGTAATCTCTTCATCTAATATCTACATACAACTGCTATGAATGTTGATATTTTCAAACGAGCCATCACAAACTATGATCTTAAGAACCTGGTATATCAACCCTAAGATTGCTTTGGCTAATTTTATAGCTAATTTTAGAGCATTCCTTCAGAACTGTGTATACTTATCTTTTTTATATGAATGGTTGTTCATTAGGCATATTCATGTCTTAACATTTCTTACGTTTATTGACTGGTATGGTTTTCAAACTTAACCTTGGAAGGCTCTTTGTTCTTTCCATGACCTTAAATGAAGTAATTTACCACGTTCAATGTGCATCTTAACTCAGGCGATGTCATTGTTTGGAGGGCAGATACGATTAAATATTTGTTAACGGCGTATAGCATTACAAATTAAATAAGATGTAGGTAAAATCTGAGTTGATTCGAATAAGTTGTGGTTATGAAATTAAATTTACAAGACACGTGGGTAATTATGCTACGTTGCTTTTATATGAATAGTTGATACGTTTGTCCTGAGATGATTATTATTAAATAAGTATTCTTTAAAGCGATAACAACATTTGAAAATAGATCGTTACGTGATATTCCAGGAAAGTACACTGAAAGTACATTGTTTTTAATTCCGAGTTATTTCTTTCGTGGTATTCAGAAGCTGGAATAGACGTTAATTTCACATGAGCGCCTTATTGCGACAATACTTATCATAGTTTGTTCTCATTGTATTTATACAGAATGTGTGTAAAGATGATACTAATCTGTAAAAGCTATGCATATAACTGTAATACTACATTAGAAACGCATCACGTGTTATGAAGAGAGGCCCTTTCTTTTACGATCAATCACATGGGTCACAGGTTCAACATTGCTACAGTTTCAACTGGTGGTAACACTTTTATTGTGTATTATAAACCTTTATTTATCAATTCATACGGTTACTAACATTAGCATTTACTAAGTGTGAGAGAATATAATCATTACGTTTTCAAGATGACAATGACTTTGCAGCACCTGAACAGGCTGAAAGAGAGGCTAACATAGCTATAGTCATATCATATCACAGCATCTCCCTTCTTTTTTACGATGAAATAATAATATAAGAATAATTTCATTTCATGCCAGCGTTATATAACTATTTGTAAAAGTAATATGAAAAACAACAAATATGCATTCAATAGAAAATTTGTCACAAGTACGCATTGTTATTCTTTAATTATTAATCAGGCCATAATTGCACAACCTTAATTGTTACTATTTTATCTAGTCGGTCTGCCTACGTGTGTACGGTGGTCATTAACTAATAGCATTGTCCTCGTCTTACATCATCGTCTTACTCTCAAAACTCTCTACCATAATGTATTGTTACAGTAGGAAGTTTGGTTCATATTTGGACCATTAACCCATTACCACAGTTCCCAGGTGTGGTCATTACCGTGATATGAAATTGATCGATGTCCGTTTGGGGGTCACCTGAGTCATTATTTTACATCTCATAGAGCAGAACTAATGCATGAAAGGTTCGTTATCGCGTATTTCCAAAAAATGCAACGATTCTTTAGTATCTTAACGTGTCGTTGTATATTGAGCGGTTTTTGCGTTAAAATGTTATTCAATTTTTAAAATCTTCTTCGTATTTCTACATATATGATCTTACATAAGTTGTCAATGTTGAATTCCTTACTGTTATTTTTTTTAATGGTCAAATACTAAACCAAATTTGTGAAACTCTTAAAGATAAACGCCAAATGCTTAAACTGACCTTTACGAAACATATTCCAGAATACTAGTTATACTTAAAAGGATTAATTGCATTAAGCAACGCCATAGTTGAATATTAGTATTTTTATTTAGCTTTTGCAAAATAGATATATAACTAAATATTGAATTTTAATTTGTCTTCGTGTCTTCAATTTTCTTTGTGCGGAATAGTATCATGGATCTATGTGTAGTATGCAGTAAATTAAAAAGTACATATTCTTGACAATAGTTTAATCATGAGAACGATTTTGTACTTTATACCGCAAATTAGTTGTAATTCCAAATTTTGTGGAAATTAAATGATTTCATCATCAGACCTTAATTTACCATAGCGATTGAAATATTCTGCGACAAATGGGTCGGGTCGCAATGTTTTACTGAATTCGGCCAGCATCCGTTTACAGCCCGTTTCAATTTTGTCAAGTGCGATATCGGTGCTGATTATCTCAAGGCTGTTATCTCGGGTGTGACAACAAGTTGTGGTTTTAATGTGTGAATGCAGTTGTCAAGACGACCATATATTCAAGGACACGTGCCGGAAAGCGCCGGTCCTTACAGACAGTCCGACATTTTTAGGGGTACATGTAAATGAGCATCATTTATTGACATTATTTGACGTATGTAATGACTGTTGCGGTGGTTCAGAAGACACTGGCCTTTTCGTGTGTGTGTGTGTGTTTTTAAAATCGGCTTATCATCACAGAAAAGGGTATTTTCCAAACTTACATTCATTGGTGAACATGCTCGAAACCAATTATAAATTCTTTCTCGATGACAGACAGTTACAAATTATCAAATTTGCTAGCGTACCAAATGCTGGCATAAGATACCAGCTCAGCCCATATCGCGTCCGTTTCAATTAAATAAACTGACATCGAGTCAAACTTTATCCAAGTATTTGGAAACTTACAATTGCTCAAGTTTGCTGGACTTAGTGTAAAATAATTATATCTTCGAAATAATTTCTTAAAAGTTTCTTACCATTACGGATTCAATGTTAGATACACAATTGTTTCTTATAGTAAAGTATGTACGTTATTGGAAATCAAATGTTATGGAAAGTGTTTTCATTGAAAACTAAATACAGTATTGTATGACTGTGTATGTATACACCTGGAGGGTATAAATTTGCCTTAAGCTGCGTTTCACATTACTTTTCAAGCAGTCAATATTTACTATACCCCAAAAGATTTCTTTGTTATGTATAATATCATACCAAACAAACATGCTGTACTTTAAATAAAAAGCAATTAGAACTTACATATTTTATATAAAACAAAAAAAATCAAGCGTCCATCAACATAGATTTGTTTTGAAGATTTGTACAAGGGTCTTCCGGTTATTAGCTCCATCAGAACTTTCGGAAAACCCATGCTATTGTATTCAGCCCAAAGCGCATGGTACAAAAATAAATTATAGCCCGATCGGGATATATAACGTTCCAGCATTGTGGCGTTTTACAATTATACAAGGATAGGTATATTCACATTTCCAACTGGAAAGTCAAATGAGGTATACTTAATCATTTATATGAAATTTTTATATTGAATTTTTCATAGAGATCCTTACATTGACCGTGTTCAGAAGAAAAAACATCCCGTCTGTCATTGTTTCGTGATAGGTACACTACATTTCTCGCAGCTATATGTATTTGTTTGACATAAAAGCTATTAATGATGCCTTACGGACGCATAATTACATCAGGGCAAAACGTGACAACAATACTCAGACGGTTTTCTCGCATTTTCGTGCAGTATTCATGTCACTTATAAGGCTGGAATCTGTTTGTTTCTTTTTTTGGGGAACGTTCATGCTCGCGTTATGTATTGACCTTTCTCGCAGGTCCATGTGAGTAAAACTGCTCATTTCTCTTAATCAGATGTTTTAATTAATAATGTGGAAAATATCTATGTTTTATTGTGGCTTTTACATTTCTCTCATCTAGAAGGTATATTTTCACTATTTTAGTTCATTATAGGCGTTGTGATTACAAGAAGTCCATATTTAAAGTGAATAATTCAATAAAGCATGTTCTTAGTAGGGTAATTAAATTGATCGTCTGTAAATTATTTCTGGATAAAAAACAACGGTGTATCTGACTTGTTCATTCAATCATGTTACTCAAATGAGCATTCAGTAAAATGTGAGACATAACATTGCAAGTGTTTTAAGATAAAAAAAATACATTAACTGTGTGGCATCTTAACAGGTAGTTAGATGTTAATACACGCATATTTATTTATTTATTTATTTATTTATTTATTTATTTATTTATTTATTTATTTATTTATTTATTTATTTAAACCCTGTTTTATAAAACAACACACATGACCAGAGATAAGGATAACATACGTCAAGTCTATTTACAATTTGATGTTCAATTACGATGCACCATATCATAAATTACAATACATTTAAAACTGATATGCCTCAAACAAAAGTTTGCTTTATCAGGCATCTAGGTGATATTTATATATTTAATCATGCAAATATATTTCATGTTCTCATATCTTAATAGTTTGTTCTACATATTTGCTTTAAGTTATGCGCTATATTAACGACATTGCCACAAGTCAAATCAGATTGGATAAAAATAACCATACTCTTGAAGGTTGAATAGCCTTCTATCCAAAACGCAATTAAAAAAACTCAAAGCATGTTCAGTTATCTATTTATTATTATCTATAACTGTAAATTAAAAATAGCTCATAAAGTTGCCCAGTGTTATACAATTTTCGAAAGAAGGTTTTTAACAACAATCAAACAAATTTCAATTACATCATCATGAAAAATTATACCTTTATTTCGGATATAAATATGTCAGGAATTATTCTATAAACATATAGATTTACATTCAGTAAATAAGTAAGACCTTTAAATAGCAATTGGAAAACGTTATTTACTAAACCAAATATACCTTGTATCGCCTGCGCTGAAAAGGTGAACATCAAAACATTTACTACTGATAAAAAAGGAAATTTTAATCATTTTATTACAGACAAATATCAGTGTTGTCACTAAATGCCACCACCATGACAATAACTCAGTTGATAAATCAAATAATGCGTATGTATAGACATCACAGTTCTGGAAAAAACATGTGTATCAAATATATAACTCTAAACTTATTCGATAAAGCTGACACTTATGAATCATTTTTAGCTGATGCTGGTTATTAACATAAATTTTATTATTGTCAAGTGCCCTTGCATGTTAATTTCGAAAAATAAAAAAAAATGAGAAACTATGTACAAAGTTCAATCTGGAATGAGAAACAATATTATTCTTCTGCCACCTGGTTCAAAACGTATTACGTTTTATTTTTCCAAGGTGTTATATTAAGGACAGGTGTGAACCTCGTTATAAAGAAATCGTGAGGACAAAAGTTCATATCTCAAGTACAGGTACTATTTTCGAACATTACGGAATAATTTGCTGTTGCGACTATGTTTATGTCTTATAGAATTTGTCGGCATTTGTTTGCATAATTATTTTTCCAGATTTACACTTTGCAAAAGATTCTTTGCGGCCCGGTCTTAGCTAAGGTGGGCCCATCAGTATCGTCCCATTAGTATTTTGGTTACCCGAAAACAATATGTTACCAATCAAAATATTTGATTTTTTTCCTTTTTATAAATAACTGAATAACTAGAACAACTTACATAATTCACGAGCAAATGTCACTTTTTCAAAAGATGCTTTGTGGGCCGGTCCTTCCGTATGGTACACTTTGTATGTTGGTTACCTATGCACTATATGTTACCAGGAATCAAACTATTTGAACGTTTTGTCTTTGTATTAATACCTGTATTACTAGAAAAGCTTACATAATTAACGAGCAAATGTCTTGTGCAACCTGTTGTCGGTGACGGAACAAAACATGTCCACATGTAGATGGCTTGTAGACTTGTTGTAAGTGACAAGAAGACATATGTCCAACTTCAAATGTCTTGTTGAACTTGTTGTAAGTGACTGAAAGAAATGTGTCCACGTGCAAATGTATTGTGCAACTTGTAAGTGACAAGTAATTAAGAACGCATCAATTAATATTACGATAATATATATTGTTTACATAGTTATAAGATTCGCTTCTAACTGGACACTAACAATGAGTTAAACAGACATAGAACGGGTAGATAAAGACTCGTTTCAACGTTTAACACACGAGTTCACCAGAGGAACATTTAAACCTCAAAAGACAAATAATTTGCCTATTAAAACATGTAAGCGGTTTTTAATTTCCACCTTATAATAATTGTTTAATGTTCGAGTTTCATGGTACACTCTGATTCCGCAATTAACGGATAACCTTGGGCTTTATCGGACAACCGGCATCAAGTCCGAAGGGTTGTTTTATGGCATCTCTAAATATGTCACAGCGCAGTAAATTTAACCCTTTGATAACATTTTGGTATTCAAATATATAATATCTCATCGTCATCAACGTTGTTTATGCAAAAGTGACGGAAATGTACTAGCAAATGTATACTTCGGCATCAACATTTTTATCCTAAAATGACTTAAATGTACTGGACAATTTATATAATAAATACATTTGATTAAAAAAAACGATTCCTGAGAGCATTGATATTTAATAGAGAGAAATGCTTGGCATAATAAATATTATTAATCACAGAACAACTTATAATAAATATAAACACAATTACGTTTTTAAACGTATGTTTAAATTATATATTTTCAATTACAAAAAAAAACGTGCATATCAAAACACAACATAAAAATTGAAGAAAGTCTCTAGAGTAGAAAAACAACGACACATTTAATTGATGCACACTGTTATAATCACTATAGTCCTTTATCAAATTCACCATGCATTGAATACGTATTATTAAAACAAACTGATGGCAACAAACTAAACAATAATTAGTATATCATATTCTCAATACAAATGGAATGGTACTCTTTCCCAATATCGATAGCATGGCAGTTTGTGCAGAAGCGCTGAGATCTTTCTATATCGTTATGTCTAACTGATTCAATGGCTTAATTGTGAGACGATAATCATTGTTATTTTGAAAGACCAATTCGCAATTTCATTGGCAAATACAAAATCAAGAGAAGGTTCAAAGTATAACGGGCGTTGGAATAATATGTAAGTCATTCATGAACTGCTATAACTAATTGCATTGAACAAATATTGTTTAAACACATCAGAACATAACAGAACAGAACATAATTTTATTAACGACTTGTACAATAAGTACATAATCTAATTTAAGACAATATGAAAGGTATCGAGATTAACAGAAGAGCTAGTGTTCCATATGTATGAACATCTGAAAGTATCTAATAGTTTTTTTCAAATGTAAAGTCCAATCATTTTTACAATTGTTATTACTTTTAAAATGTTCATATAATTTTCAAATTATTAATATATTTTATTTTATGATTTTACAACAGAGCTTTATTTAACGTTGTTTATGTGTATGTTAACAGAATACCTTCCTAGTATTCTATAAACTTTCCCATATACTCCCATGCTCCTTATCGAACCACCATATTTCGCATCCGTAATTAAAGGTTGCACCACAAAGGCATTTAAAGGTTGGCAGGTTGACTGGGTTTGTTGTTTAGATTTTTTATATTATTCGTGATGCTATTTAGAGCTTGAATATTTTGTCGAGCAAAAGAATCAGCGTTGAGCACAAACAAACCAGTCTATTAAAATATAGTACCTAAATGGCTGAAGTCATCTACTATATCTAATTGTTCGCCTTTAAATGTCAACTTGTCATCGAGAAGAGACGATGCTTTTCTTCTAAATACCATTACATTCGTTTTGATGATATTAACTTTAAGACCACACAGATTCTAATATTCACTTAAAATTTAGATACATTGTTTTAGTTTAGTTATAGACTTGACAAATTATACCATATAATTATAACAAAAGCATAAGTATAAATATCAAGTCATCATATGACAGTCCGGAATTGAGGTTCTTTTTAAAAGAGCACACTTTTAACGCAGAATGTAACTTTGGAGTATTTAAATAGACCGAATTAAATGCAAGTTTCTTGTCGCGGGTACGTACATAATCCAGCCTCAGGCGCGGAAGAACCTATTAATCTTCGAAACACACACACACACACACACACACACACACACGCCCGTTTCTTATTAACAAAACAGCCCGTCAAACGACCAATACAATTCACAATATTTTGGACAAAACAATTACATACAATTATTGCGTCAAAAATTGAACGACCCTTTTGAAAATCGAATTCTTTTTCGCTTAAAAGGTCTTTTTTTCCATTCAATTGTTCAATCGATACTTCATAACAATGCATAAAGTTGACCGGCGTTATCCCCCAATAATTACGTAAATCGTCCGCGTAATCCTTAAAAAAAAACAGACATGATGAAACCCATGCTCATTCTGAAGGGAAATGCCCCGAATTCAGTATAGAATTAAACTGCTTTAACTAATATGATGATGATGCATTAAAACTGTCGATGAACTATTCGTTTGACAAATAATCAGAGCCACAAGATGCAGGGGAACTGCCTTTTCTATTTCGTCTTTTTTAATTGGGCAATCTATTAAATCTTCAAATATGCAGTTATTAGTGTGAAGATGATACATACTGCAAAATGTTTCTGGTTGAATATGATTTTTCCTTTTTAAATCTTTCTTAAGAGAAAAGAAGCAATCATAAAACTCATCAAACACGAACGAAACACTGAAGCTTGTTTTTGTGTTTTTAAGCGGGGTTAATTAAAATATTCCAAAAATCTTTAGGCTTTGAGTGTATAAAACTTTCGATAATTATTTGTTATTTTTTATAATTGCGACGTTTCGATTTTACAGTTTGTTTGTAAAATAGTTTCTTCGTTATGATGATTGATCGCTATCTTATCTGTTTTGTCTGCCGTGTCTTGCGTCACACTGCTCACCGCACAACATAGATCGTTCAATGTAAGAGACAACGCATGAATTACTGTTTTAATATCTTAATGCTGGCAACTTGTTCACCATTATCCATCACTTGACTTTTTGTTTAGACAATTTGACAATTTAATAAATTGAATGCATTCAATTGCAAAAATAAAGGAAAAATATATCTTATTATTTGGAATTTTGATTTGCTTTAACAATACTTTTCGGGTGGCAGTAGTTTACTTGTAGTAGCAATTTAGCATTAAAGGGGCCGTCCAATAGATTTTGTCATGTTTTGAAGCTTGTCATTAAATGCTTTAAATGCTTTATATTGATGAATTTAAACATTTGAACTAAAAATCTATAAGCAATCCTCGTAGTTTCCCAAAATATCGTTTCGCGTCGATATGACGCTTTATCTGTTGGACGGCCCCTTTAAGTTCCACATATCAATAAGTTCAAAAGCAAATTAACTGTCATACATGCTGATTTAAATAGGTTTCTGAAGGAATATTGATTGATTTATTTTATATACTACTTCGTTATTTCTGGTATAATGATATTAAGTGAATACTAGACACTAACGGTTCATAATGATGAAAGGGCATTATATTAAATGAGTAGTGCATTAGAGCGCTTTTTGGAAAATCACTTTCAGCAATGGTCATGCAATACGCGGAAGTCTAAAGAGTTGCTTCATAACGATGTTTATACTACAAAATAGATTAATTTATATTGTTAAGTTAATGATAAGATAAACTTTAAACGATAGAATCTCGTTTTACGGAACCGACAAACATGAGGGAACAATGTAATATATCACACACATTGTTTAAAAGTTCATAACGGGAAGGCAGGATAAACACGCCGAAGTTCCAACTTCAATTCAAACGATACAAGGTCGCCCAATTTTATGTGAAGTGTTCGGCAATCTTAGACATAATAGGTGTTCTTGTCACCACAATACTGAGGGACCGTAACGATACTCCTACAAAAGCAAAGGCTGGTGAGCAATTACAGAGGGACCGTAGCGATACACCTTCAAGAGCAAAGGCCGGTCAGCAATTACTGAGGGACCATAACGATACACCTAAAAGAGCAGAGCCCGGTCAGCAATTACAGAGGGACCGTAACGATACACCTTCAAGAGCAAAGGCCGGACAGCAATAACTGAGGGACCGTAACGATACACCTTCAAGAGCAAATGCTGGTCAGCAATTACTGAGAGACCATAACGATACACCTCCAAGAGCAATGGCCGGTCAGTAATGAAAGTAATGAACACTTTTGAAGCAAAGGCCGGTCAGTAATGAATGTAATGAACACTTTTGAAGCTCGAAACATTTGAATAGTCATATATATATTCGTGTCATGTTGTATGGGCAAAAGGCGTATATAAGTCTATTATTAACATTATATATCAAACATTCTTGCTCTGGTGTGTTTATTGGTAAGTTGTATGTTGCACTAAATAAAGGACATGCTGATGTTCCTAGTGCTAAAGGATTAACTCCTGGCTATTCAGCGTTTTAATGGCATAGCCTTAACACCGAGGAGACAAATAAAATCCTTAATGAGTTAACAAACTACTTTATTTTCTGACTTTTTGTCCTCGTGAACTCCTAAGCAAGTTCCATGGCTGCGACAATTATGGACGATTAACTGTAAATCACATCAAGATTTGTTTTTAACTTTATTCTCAGACAATAACAATTTGAATGCAGTCATAAAAGGGCGACAACGTTTATTCTATTTATTTTTTTATATTAAGAATTGGTTTTCGATTGCCCTAACCACTCAATTCAGTAACACAAATTGTGAAAAATTTGAAATGGTTACTTGTTTTTATATTTCCCGTGACACGGCTTTTAACATGGTTTATTTATAATAAAAACCCACGTTAAATCTTAGCTTATCGTAATGAGGCACATATCGTTTATAAGTTTTTTCGTAGTAACCTCTTTTTATTTTATCCGATCAAAAATCATTATTGGCATCTATACTATAAAGATGAAAAGTTTGTCTCAGTCTTTAACACACCAATATGTTTCACCTGATATATATCGCTCCATATTGTAAATTATTTAATAAATAATGTATATTCTGCAACAATTTACAAGTGAAAAGCTTTTAAATATCTTTGGAAATGTTATAGATATACAAAGTAGGTTATCAACAAGCAAACATACTGTAAGCTTTATAGCTGTAGATATATGTATACAATATTTTATTGAATTTATGCACAAAAACGGCGTCGTATAATTTCAATAAACAAGTGTTGTGAGTGGTGTTAAGGACATTAACTATCTCTTGCACTTGTTTCTTTATTTCAAAAGTAATATACTACCGACAACGACTAAACAAATAATTTTTACACCAATGTCAATTAATTATTGTGCATTTTAAAAAGATTATGTATACACTAAATGTATGTGTTAAAAAATAAGAACAATGGCATATAAATATAATTTGAACTGTATGCATATAAATGAAAAATATTAAGTTCCGGGCCAACACATAATAATTATATTAATAGTATGTATATATGTTATTTATACCTGAAGAAAAGATCAAAGAAACTACACATTAAACTGGTATGCACTTGAAAAAAAAACAACAGAAAACTATTTAAAAACACCAGTTGACTGGAGTTTTGTCGTCGTCTGCTATTGTAATAAATGAGATGTTTTTGCACTGAGCAAATGCACTAGTTGCACAGTGGTCATAAGTATATAAATTGTAAATTGAATATGAATAATACAATTTGACATGTCTATTTTGGTAAATGGTAAAAAACGATAATGTATAAATATGAACATGCAAATGCTTTAAATATAGATGATATGTGTGGATTTTGGCGTATGATCGAATTTTATATCACGAATAGTTTTGTAAAAAGTATATGAGTGGCGTAGCAAAATTATATTCTTTTCTATAACAACTTATTTCATTTTTATTCATAGTGTACGTCCATAGAAATAAAAACAGTATTTGCATATGATGGCTTTGGTGTACTAAATTCACAAATGCAGGCATAACAACTCATTCACAGACTTAAATGATATGATCAACATGAACCAATTAAGATGTCATTCATGAGACATGACTAGGGATTGGTATTTGTTTGGTTGTATGGGAGGTGATGACAACACGTAAGTGCGTATAGTTTACCTATTCTACTTTTTACACTTTATGTTCTATCATAAATGCATATGCATTTAAGTATAAATATATAACAAATCGGTCATGATATGTCAGTAGTTATGTTCATGAAGAAGAGTGACATGTATAAATAAATATTTCAGATAAATAAAAAGGGAGAAACAGATTGCGGGTTGGCATTTAAAAATGTCTGAGAGTCTTTAAGTGTTCGGTACATTGTTCTTAAACTTTTATCTTTGATGCAGAATACCATGAAAACAGGAAATTTTAGAAGAAAAAACAGAACTTAAAAATGTTGATTAACATTTCTGAAAAAGAAAATTTTGGCCCCAAAAACAAAATGAAAAAATGTTTGCCCCAGAAGGCAAACTTATAGTATTCAAGAGAACAAACCATATTTAAAGTAATTGGTTTATTTTGCGACCTTAACTTTCCAGCAGTAACAAGTGAAAGTTATTTAAGCTTCGAGAACATAAGAGTGCATAAACATATACATTTGCAAGTTCTTAAAGTGTGTCAATAAGGCCGACAAGGTGTTTTCCATTTTTAAAAAGACGATGCTGATTGTGTGCACTTATCGTAAGAAAGGCCTAAACAATGGTTTTGTTTTCTACTATCGAACGACGCCAATTTTGTGGACTTACCGTAAATCGGTTAAGGGGGGAATACTTTATGAGTTGTCGATCAATTTGATTCATTCTATCATATTTCCTAAATTAACTTAAACAAATGAAGAAAAGTTAAATAAGGGTTTGAAAATGTAATGTAATTGAATATCCTTATCAAAATAGAAACATAACTCGTGTATCGTATAACAGCTAAAGAAACAAAATAAGGTGAGCCGACCTATCTTCCCAATTTGTTTGGAGATGTTAGTCGAAACAAACGGTGGTTTAATAGTTAAAGATAGTATTCTGTGTTGCCTTTAGTATTTATAACGTATGAGACGTTTCTATATTCTATACAGTTTGTGATGGACATACATTTTTTGGTGTGTGATATTTTGCTAAATTAAATCGTTTGAGTAAAGGAAATTGAAATAAAACGACCAACGTCACCTGTGTATAGGGACTTAAAAGTCGTGAGTCCCATCTTGATTGACAATAACAGCTGATTAAAAATAAATAAATTCACGCAGAATGTTATAGGATCTAAACAATTAAAAATACATATAAATGTTGTATTTTTTTCTAAATATTCTAAACAATTACAATAAACTCCATATCTTTATCCTTTTTTTACGGCCATTCTCCACCAACATCTGATTCACGTAGGGAAGTTGTAAGTTAATGGCACTTGTGTGTTAAACATGCTTATCCAGAAAAGTGTGAGTTAGTTAACTGAACGGTGTGATATAACTAAAACTCTGTTGAAAACGCGAAACTAAGCAAACAAACAAAACAGCAGCAACATGAAAATAACAACGGCAGGTCGCCAATTGCCATTTTACTTTGTTCATAATAAATGTCAAAATACTGAAAAAAATCAAATTACCATGAAACATTCATATATATATATATATATATATATATAT
>VMBQ01003036.1:29902-65077 GCA_007657795.1 Dreissena rostriformis
GTGTGGCATTACATGTGTTGACGACAAACATACGTTAAATGTGAATGTGTACATTCCGGCATGTCTAAACAAGAGCTGAAATTACAGCGTCTGTAAAGCACAACATTGAAATAACCTCTCTGCACTCAACATATCTATTCTAAGACTCGAAACAATTTACATATTCTTGGCATTGGATTCAGCGTTATCACTATGGTGATTAACTGATTGAATATACCTACGATGACCATAATTGTCAGTTTCCGTTTGCTTTGAAGACATGATTATATGGAGATTTTATATCAACGAGACGCTATTCTTCCTAGATCAGAGATTGCACTTAATCATCGGGACACTATCACGATTTTCTGCAATATAATACTGGATATATTTTTATTTTATTTTTTAGTTATTAGACCACACATTATTGAATCCATATTTAGATAGCAAGTCCCTAACCTTTCCGAACCAGTTCAATGTATTATCATTTTTGTAAATCAAAACATCTTCTGATATAATTTTTTAATACATTATTGTCACGTTAAGTTATTTTAAACCAATCTTTTACTGTACTTACATATCTGCTATTAGATATAGGGGTCACCTACCAAGTTCGCCGTAAACGGCTACACATGCAGTAAATTTTCTGACACCAAGAACAGCAACAACCCTATACTTCGCACATTAATTGATTTCTTAAGCTCGTCGCCCACTAAAGCCCCGATACGGGTTACCTAAAGAAGATGATGCTTTCGATGACCATTCGGGATTTGGGTCGAGTTTTGCCACGTAAAAGGTGTTCGACATGTGTTCGCAAAGATGCTTCAGATGGGATGCGGTATAAATGACGATAAAAAACCGAAAGAGCCGGATCAGACGCGGACCGATACCGATGGTTTTAGAAAAATGCTTCCGAATGATTACCTATCAAATGCCTTAACATTGCAGAACATGTGAAAGTGTTGCCGTGCCATTGTTTATTGAATACCGAAATGTTGTCGATCTGAGAATCGGATTGTATAAATCAAACTACATATTTATTATGGGTTGCTATTCGACATGACTGGTGTTAAAAGGTTGCACGCAAACATAATGATAAAATGATTTTGCTAAAGTTTGCCGAATAAAGTCCGAATAACAATTACACTATACTCATGCCAATCATGCAGGAGGTAAATACTCCTTTCGCGCCATGCGCTTTCGAACAGATCTAATTAAATGTATTTCTCAATAAACATTTAAATGCCGATTGTTTTCGATTTTATTAGCCACCGAAGGTTCTAGAAGGTATCAGAAATGTTCAAATTCGAGAAACACTGGTCCCAGATTGTTGTGAAGATAAACAGAAACATTGCGCTTTTGCCTAATTCGCATTCATGGACAATTCAGGCGCTCAGTGGACGACATGTTTACCGACACAAAACTACCATTAAATCAATAAAATAATAAAGTGTTTGGTGATTATAAATCTAACAGTTTAGCTATATACGCGACAGCCTTTGATGCTTCTGGCGAACATCTTTTAATTACCCTATACTCGTGCCAATCACGCATATATATGGTACATTCTCCTTCCGTGCAAAGCTCTTTCAATCGGAAACCTAATTAAATGTTTTTTTTTAGAAACTAACTATTCAGTTTAAAAAATGCAACCATTAGAAGCGATGACCTTTTAAAAAGCACTCAATTATTCTCGGTGCACAAAGGTTTCTAGTTCGTATGCTACAAGTGTGTCGTTGAGCACGCGCTGATACGGTTAATGTGTATGGCATCATTAAGACGCATCTCATTTACAGTAAGTTTAACAACTAAAGTGCTAGTGGAACCTCGATAACTTGACAGGTCTTAGTGCAGCAGGGTTGTCGGTTTTATTTGAGGAACGAGGATACAAACCAATCGCAATTGAAGCATAAGATACTTGTTTAATAATTAAATAGGCATTTAGGCCTTAGTGTTTTTTTTCGTTTGTTCACCTATGAAACGGTATCACAGTTTTGCCGTGATATGGTTATATTTGTTTGTTCACCTTTGAAATCATATTAGGTTTTGCTATGATATTAAACAAATTGTTAGGAACCAAAGCATACTACATGTATTTGTGAAACACCAATGTATGAAACAATCGTTGACGTTTTCCAGACGATGGCTTAATGTGCAGGGTGCCAAATTTAAAAAGAAGGTAACTGACAAAATAGCCAATATCCGTTGTGCAGCCTTCAAAATATTCGATTAACATGTGGCTTTCAGACAAAAGTATGTTCCATTAATTCCCCGTGTTAGGCGAGGGGACAAAGACCTTAATAGACAGCTGTCCAGAACAAGTTTAATACATATTCTACCAAAAAAGAGACAAGAGAGACTGTGCACCAACTGTAATCAAAATATGATCGAAAACGAATATCATTTTATTCGGAAATACGCAGAGCTGATAAACAAATATATATACATCTAAAGATATTTTTAACATGGTCATTAAGTTCGCCATTCTTATTAATTTAGCAAAATTTGTTTATTACGCAAATAAACTTAGAAACATATGTTTTAGTATTTCAATGTCGTATAACCGCTGTCTTTTGTTGGTATATAAGCTTAGTGAATGTTAAATGGAATAGGTATGTTGAATAGGAAAAAAACACTTTTCATCTCGCACGTTATAGATCGCAAATATTGGCAAATATGCAGTGATTCATCCGTACTATTTCAGTACTGTCTCTCATATAAATCATCGCTGAGACACTTTTGTTTTATACTACAAAGATATAGCAAGACATTGTCGTCCAGTATCCATATTATTGTACTAATATTGACGACTGGGAACAGAAGTCTAATGGTGGGAACAGTGATCTAGTGGTTAAAACAATGGTCTTATGGTGGGAAAAGTAGCCTAGTGGGTGGGAACAGTGGTGTAGTGGTAGGATGCTGGTCTAGGAATCAGAAGGTCCCTGTTTAAATTCCACACAGAGCACTGAATATTTCTGAACAAAGAAATAATCCAACGCTTTCTCTTCTCTACCCAAGTGTTTCAATGGGAACATGTGAGGGAGATAAACCAATGTACCTAAGCTTTAAACGGACGATGTATATCCCAGTGATTAGGGGGTTAATGCGAAAGTCGGTTGATCATAACAGACTCTTAACCCGATCCTTTAACCTTTGTTTTTTTTTAATTTTTCACAAAAATTTAACATATATTGTACATTCGTTTTTAACATATAGTATTCATCATCACTCTAAATTCTCAATCACCATGCTAGTTCGTGAATGTTTAATCCGATGACGTCGATTTTCTTAACGCGACACGCATATGAAGGGTTATTTAAATATTATAATTGAATTGAGCTTCACACTCAGTGAACAGGAATACGATTTTAAAGGTTTCTATGCAAGCTAACATAATGTTCTCTGCGTTAGGAATATCCAAGTACCTTATTCTACTCACATATACGAACTGAAACAGTTACTAGAACGCGATTGCATTTGTATTTTATAAGTTTTACGTGACAATACCGACATACATTTGAAACATTCGTGATAATTATCATAACAATTGTTTATTCAAATGCTTATTTGATTACAAACAAGTCGCCTAGAAACAGGAAGAATACAACACATCATGCACAACGTCGATCAATTCTATTGAATAAGATGCTCAGAAAAGCTGGACCAATTTGATCCGTCGATTTGCTCGGATGCCGAATATGAATACTCGTTTTGCACCCACACTTGGTCCCCGGCTTCCAGTTGCACTATAGTAGCAAGGGTTGATGTTGAATAGTCTTGTGAGTCGTCAGCCAAAACATGTCCGAGCCATTGCCCATTTCTCATCAGCATAACGCTTGCAGAGTGCCCTAGTGTGCTCGTCAACACAACAAAGAACGCGTATACACCACGGGCTGGGGCAACAAAATGGCCGTCGACTGGAGTGTAGCCTCTACCAACATTGGTAGCAACGTTATCGAAGATGATGTGTTGGTGATCTCCAACATGCTCTAATGTTCTTGTCAAGTATGCGGTGAACGCAATGGGTCCAACGGAATCTGAGATAAAGATATCAGTTCATGTGGTGTACTAGCATATGTAAAAACTAATCAAGTATTATGTGTTTATCTAACATATGTTATTCAAACTATGTAATCTGAAATAAAACTTCGACGATATCAATGTATCATAAGGCTGCAACTTAAGAACAAATTAAGTATCTATTATTTCTTAAACATGTTTTGCTCAAAGCAAACTACTTGTACAAATTTGAATTCTATTAAAGCCCCCTTAACACTCAAATTCAACGAATATTTCATAAAATATTGAGTACAATAAAGTTAACCCTAAAATAAAATCAGAGTTCCTTACAGCATTAGCCAACATTTCAACGCTAAATGTGGTCTGGTAACATAGATTTAACAAGAAACAAAATGCTCTTTTTTATTTTTTGTGGTACAATATATTTCATTTTAATTTCCTGTAACGATATATATTCATACGACACACGAACACTAACGTGGTACATAAACATATGTGAAATATATTGTACCACAAAACAATACAAAGAGCATTTGTATTTTGCTAAATCTATGTTAACAGACCACATCTAGCGCTGACAGTTTGGCTATTGCTATTAGGAACACTGATGTTTTATGGGTTAACTGTATTTTATAAAATATTTTACGAAATAGTCGTTGATTTTGAGTGTTAATGAACTATAAATATGTCATAAAAACCAATGTTCAGAGCAAGTTTAACGTCATTTTGGCAAACAGTTTGATCTCTTGAGTGCTCAAATGCGTTTTTTGTTATATCAGGAAATGTGCCCCGTCACATCGTGTCTAAGTTTTTCACAGAACGAAACCAGTTTATAACTCGACCAGAAATCATAGAAATAAATCTTTAAGAAAGAGTTGTATTGATAAGAAGAAATGTGACTTGTAGATTGGTATCAAGCCTTTTCTTCCAATCGACCAAGTGATTAAGCGTTTGCCCCCGCAATAGCCTGTTTGTAAACCTTAACGCATTGAAATAAATGTTCTTAACGTGTGAAATAATAATCAATATAGATCGTTCATAGAATAAATATTAGTGACCGATAAAGAATGACAAACGACGTGCATTAGGCCATCACAAAAGCTTTCTGATTAGGTGAACCAAAAATACTAAAGATACTTACTGTAAACTTTGCCTTCAAGATCGGCCAATCGAGCTGCTAGCTGCTCTATCCTCTGGGACATATCAGACGCCGTGTGATTCAGACCATCAAGAAAGGGCATCGCTTTCCATACATAGTATCAGGAGCAGAAGTGTAGAAATATTGATGAAAATTTTAAACATTCTGCTATAGAACTAGAATTTAGAATGACGATATTTAACGAACATTAGTATTTATACATCACCTGCTTTTCACACCTGCAATTTTCGATACGTGTATCTGTTTCAATTGTATCGTTGATAACGTTGTATCCGTTCACATCAGAATGATTGCTCATTCATCATTCAGACCTGTAATATTAAATTACTGGTTGTCCTGTTTTTCTTATTATTTGTTTGTGGTGCAACATGGGAAAATCATATTTAGTGCAGACTCAAGTGCCTTTGTGTTTTTATGAATAAAACAAGTGAAAAGCATATACAAAAAATGACCCTTCGAAGAAACATGAAGGTGCTAGAACATTTGTTTATTATTTACAAACATTATTTTTTTATAAAAATATGAAAGATCAATTAAACGTGTGTGACTAGTAGGACATTAAAAGTCACTTTTGCTCATCTCCATTAGGCATTCAATGTTTTATTTAACTTGTCTGATCTGCCAGTAGTTGATGCAGACTTACCTGGACAAAATCTTACATTTGAAGCTATTTATAGAAATCCTTAAATACTAGCCTTTGACTTCAACTTCATACTACCAAAAAGAATAAAGTATCAAAAGAAAAAAAGCATATAAAATATTTGTGTACACAAACATCATTTTTATTCAAACAATCCCAAGCTTGGCTCAATGTATCTAAAAGTTAAATGTGTTTAACCCAAATGTTTCAAACTACATAAAATCATTTTCCCTTTTTGCAGACTCAAAGCAAGCTAGTTGTTAATCGATAATTTAATAATCCGATTGAAATATATATGTGTAGGCTAGAAAGCTTTTGTAAAGAATGGTCTAAAAATGTTATTATTAAATCCATACTTAATTATGTAATTACTACCTTAACGTTGTAAAGTACAAATAAGCGATCACTTAATTAGCAATAAGTATTTAAAACGCATTACAGATCTGATATGATTAATTCGAATATTAATTTGAAGATGTCCACGTATTTATCCCAGAAAAAAAGTACACCTTCTCAACAACATATAATTAGTTTTCTCATAATTGTCCAAATTTATTATATAAAAAGCAGTTACCGCAATGAGATTCTTTATCCGCACAATATACATGTAGGTTATGACGTCGGACGTGAGAAACAACAACGAAAATTGATTTGAGTGTTTCCTTATCGCATCTTTATCGCTGTTTATGAAAACATTCTAAAATGTGCTCATATACGAAGATACCGACATTTCCCTCGTTTGTCCATTACTCTTTTCAACAGGGAGGGGGATAAATGGCATAAAAATTGAAAAAGAAGTAAATGGTAACATCCACTTGAGGGATGCATTGGGTCATTGATGAGATATTTTGTATTGGAAGTTTGCACCTTTCATGAATTTAATCCCCACCCAAAAAAACTGAATCGAAATGTGTTTCTTTCACCATTTTCCCCCTGTTTATCATTTACAAATAAGTTTAAATCTTGAAACAACTCTTTTGTTCACCTGTCAGATGTTGCAAAATTCTAATTATATATAGAATATTTACATAAAACATTTGATTGACTGCAAGCAAACCGTCAACATCCTAAAACAGATAACCATTTTCACACACTATCAGACAAGCAGTTACACAGTTGTGTCAGGTCTATTACTTCAATTTTCAATTAAGCTTGGTTTGTGCAAGGTTCCATCCAAATAAGGGACACATTTAGGTTTTAGAAATGCAAGTGGATATGGGGTTTGAAAAACTGGCATTAGTCAGAGGAGTAAGTGTGGAGGATATGTGTAAAAACTTGATGATGCACATATGACCGACAGCACAGGGCACAACAAAGGGTTTATAAAGCTGGCAGAGATGTACAACTTGGAAACATCAGCAGGGCAGATCTTTTGTTACACGCACACTACACTTGGCTTCAGCAGTGCTATGAATGAAGTGATGCGGTTGGTGGAGGCTGATATGAAGATGGAGCATGTGCTACCATTTTTCATGGTGGAACTGGATGTAGAAAGCAAAATTCCAAGTACTGCTGGACAAGCACGGGGCATGTGCCTTAAGTTGGTGGCTCCCGAGTACGACCACGAATCCTGGAACCGCTCCTCCTCTTCATTGAGCAAAGGCATGTATCCAGCAAGCTGTTTTTCTACAAAGACAACGGGTTTGTGGTGTCTCTTCAGGGCAGCAGCAGTCATAATGTACCACTCTGGCCATCTGCAAGACTTACTGAGCAAGAATTGACTGGTATTCCTCGTCAGAGAAGTGATGAAGCTTCCCTACCTCCTAGGTAGTCATCGTGGTGTTTGCCAGCCTGGAGAAAGATGCTACCCATTCGTAACTCAGGGAATTCTATACTCCATACATGCTTGGTGAGCGACAACTACACAACTTTAACAACACCTGAGTATCTTGTAGTGTCTGACAACAATTTCAGTAGTGTAAAGAAGACCTTTACAGAGGAGGTCCTGAACTTTGTGTCAGACATGATTGCTGAACACTTGGAGGAGTTGAAGAAGCTGATTGCTCTCATTCAGCCTCACCTGAAGACTGTCATGGCCAGGCAGAGGAGTGACTATGGTATTGGTGAGAAGACCTTTCCGATCGACTACTCTGTCAGTGAACAGACTTGTAACATTGACACCCCAGTACAAAACATTGGGGGTGAAATGACAATGTGGCAAGGTGGACTACATAATGAAGAAGCTAAGCACACTGAACGCAGTCAGTAAGTCAATCATTTTACAAAAGAGCCAGGAGCTTAGGGATGGACATATTCCATCCTTCATAGGTTTCAAGGCAGCAGCCCAAGCAAAAAAAGAGGTTGAACTCAACTGTAGTAAACTCATGTACGCCAAATTCCAGAGTAGGGCAGAGCAGAAACAGGAGATAACTGAAAGAAATGAGATGACGAGACTAGACCTGATGGACAAACTGCACTTCAAGGTTGGCCCCTTCACTAACAGTTGAGAATTTGAGCAGTTCCTTGTAAACGGAGGTCTGAACAAAATTGCAAAGCTGCAGAGAATAAAGCTTGAGGTCCAGTTTACCAGAGAAAGAAGCACACATTTGCCTATAGTTGATCCAATCTTTTAAATCAATGTGACACTGCCCAGTGGGTAGAGGAGGATGAAAACTACACAGGAGTTAGGAGATGCTTGCATGGCATACCTAGGCAAGAAGAGTTACCGAACCACACTCGAATATGAACAATTCCAAGAAAGTCTTGAAAGGCGAAGACAAATGTTAATTTGCTACTAAAGACTGAAATGTTCAGGTTCTATCCATCTCATCGTGACTGAATAAAACATATTTTATTGTTTTGTATATTAAATTTAAAAACAAAAATCAAAAGTTTTCCAAATTAGAATTTTAGTTTATAAGACTGTAAGAATGGTAACAGCATACCATGGGTATAGGCAAACAGTAAGAATAGCTTATGCATATCGAGTTATATGTGCAGAAAACGGTACTTTTGTGTTCCTTTTTTTCATTTTTAAGGATTTGGTGGGGATTATTTACAATTCACAGAGTTACTTAAAGGTGTAATATTTCTTATATTATTAGTGTTTAACCATTCCTTAATGATAGTGAAAGCACTTATTGAACAGTATATAGGCAAACAGTAAGAATAGCGTATAAATACTAGGCGGAATGTGCAGAAAATGTCACTTTTTGTGTTCCTTTGTTTCATTTTTAATGGGTTGGGGGTAATTTTCAAGATATAGAGTCACTTTTTGAGTCAAAGTTCTTGTATTAATAGTGTTAATAAACTCCCAAATGGGTGCATTAAAATTGTGAACTTGATTATCTTCACTGCATGCTTTTCACATGCACGGATAATAAAATCGGGTATTTCTAAGTTGATAAGGCCCTCCAGCGTAAATAAATAAGTTTGTAAAGATTGAATTTGGTATGTTGCTATATGCATTTTAATGCTCATAAATATTATTTTCACGTTCACTCTAAATTTCCGCCCGTCGAGTTTGTACAGGTAAAAGTTTAATGAGATTTGGGTTTATTTTTTAATAGAACATATTGAGCAACCTTAGGAGATTATTTGTAAAAAGAAAGGTCACAGACCGAACCCTGTCACTAAAACAATACCAATCTACCTTGAAATTTAACCATATTGTCTGCGAGGTAATGTCGCTGAAATTTAAAAAAAGCAACAATGATTACTGTGAAACCCCCGCAAGTTTCACCTCCCTAACTGTCGTAACCTGGTTGACTTTCAACGGTATTACCACACTCAGTAATATTCGATATACATGTATCTAATGAGGTTTGGGGCACGCACTCGTCCTAAACGACTTTAAAAGTTGAAGTTGTCTAAAAACAATAACCGCCATGATTCCCCTTACTGTTCTCTTCAGCTGTACTAAAAAAGCTTCTAACAAGTCTGCCTGCCAGTATTCCGAACAAAATGACTGTCATAGTGACTTGTTTCATCACAACCACCAAAGTAAAAGCAAATGTCGACGATGCCATAAATATTATTTAACAAGGGATAAAGTCGTCTCCCATGTCGGCAATAAATTGGCGTTCGCTAGTACTCAAAAAGTTATTTACCCAATTATTCATATTGATTGGAAATACCAAGGTCTTAATCAAACTTCGTTCGCTTGTTCTCAAAAAGATATTTTCTCATGTATTCATATTAATTGGAAACAACTAGGTCTTAATCAAATTCACAACCTACGCTACTCTCTCTCTCTCTCTATACACTTGAATTTATAGACGACTGGTCCAATAATAATCAAAAGCTTTATTACCGTTCATCATAACTGCTGCCTAATTCTCTGCACACAACATCATAAATGATCTGCATTATTATATACAACGTGTCGTTAAATTGTTGCTTAGTTACGGCAAATCCCGTACTGTTATGTTTTAAGGCGTATTCGTGGATGTGAGTTTGGAAAACGGAATACTTATCATATACATAACATACTACTTCTTTAATATAGGGCATATTTCTTTAGTGATTGTGGGAGCATGTACCATTAAAGTTCGTAACGTTTTAAATATTGATGCCATCTGGTGCAAACAAAGCGCGAGATAACGTTATAACCGCATACATTCTGTTTTTCTGCATATTTCTGTTTTTAAATGGCAAGCGAAATGCACATTAAGTCTTAAACCACGGTTTAACAGATAACTATATAGTTAAGAGACTTTGAATGCCGTTTGCACATTAATTCTTAAACCCGGATTCAAGACTTTGAACCGCGGTTCAAAGTCTCTTTACTCTATAGTTAAGAAACGACCAATGAAATCGTGACATTCCTTCATGCCTTCTAATTGTGGTTTAAGCTCCGCTGATTGGTTGTCTCTGAATTATGTAGATAAGAGATTTGTATCTATTTTTAGACATATTAAACCGCGGTTCGAACTCTTGACTCGGGTTTAATGAATAAATGTGCAAACCAAACGGCACTTTGAACTCGGGTTCAAAGTCTCTTAACCGTATAGTTAACTGTTAAATAATTAATGTGCATTCCGCGCCTCTTAACCGCAGTTTAAGACTTTGAACCGCAGTTCAAAGTCTCTTAACCCTATGGTTAAGAGATGACCAATGAAGTCGCTGCATTAACCTTCTAACTGTGGTTTAAGCTCCGCTAATTGGTTGTCTCAGATAACAGATTTGTATCTATTTTAAGACACACTTTGAACCGCGGTTCGAAGTCTTGAACCCGGGTTAAAGGAATTAATGTCAACAATTTTTTAACTTTCAACGGTATTGCAATAATGAAGACGCTGCACGTTGTTATCACAATCGGTATCCCCTGTCGACAAATACCAATCAGTCATTCTTACGTTTTAACATAGACGAGAACAACTTAATTGCGTTCGTATAGAAAGTCATATTTCAAAGGAATTGGTTCTTGAAATGATATATCACTTTTTATTATACCTCACGTTCGTTTCAAAGGTGGACGCCATTCTCCTCGGGATGCAATATTTACTTTACCCCTCAACGATATTAACTATTTCTTGAAATTGTATATCTGGATAAGTTCTCTCATGATCGGAAATTGGCAATATTAAAACTAAAAATATGTAAAGGAGCATTAACGGAGTACGACGTCTCTTACGGAAATTAACTCCAAAATAACGTGGTATTTATCCTCATTAATTTGCTATCATTTAAATCAAAGTCTTGTGAAAGGAATATATAATTTATCATCTAGCATCAAAGTAGCATTTGCAAAACATACGAAAACTAATTAATAATTAATTAATTTACACCATGTTGAGAGTACTTTATTTGTGTACAAATTAATGGAAATAAATATCAAAGGAATAATTTCTCTAAGCAATCTTAATACCTGCATACTCCGTATCCATTTAAATTTGGTTCATATTATATGCTTAGTCATTATTAATATGTGTATCTACTTTTAAAATATTTTATTAATAAAACTACAACATCATCAGCAAAACATCACTTAGCCGTTAATATAAGATTTCTCATGTTTTGCCGACATGACACAACACATATAATAAAATGGGAAAGCACATGTTCTTAAAATGAAACATGCCATACCGATGAGGGCATCAAAATCAATGCTATTTTTAATCAAATGAAAACATTTGGTTTTCATAATAGTTTTAGTGAAATATTATTTTAAACAAAATATATAATTAGATAAAAAATATATGTAATTTTAACGGACGTAAACAGATTTTGGTAATTTTGAAAAAGGTCTTTAAATAAATTTACTTACAAAACTATTGTTAAAAATATTGTAAAATAATTAAGTTAAATACCGATTGCCTATACAATTTTGGATAATGCATACAGCAATTAACATTCCCAATAACTTAATCTCGTGTCTTTGCATTTGGAAGGTGGCTTACCCCGATTGAAGGCTTACCGGACCCACACAAATAGCGCGTTTGTAATATGAAGTCCCCACACTGATCCGACATTTTTCTAACCGTTCAAATGCGAGTTTGTACTTTACTGAAAAAATACTTATTTGTTAAAAAAAAAATCATGATACCTTAAGAAAGCTCTAACGAATGAGCGGGCTCTCCACTTTATCCCATTAAAACTGGTGAAATATTTAAAAAGACATCCTTAAAAATGTTATCTGGGTCGCGCTTTATTCTCACAAGACAGATTTTAAAAAGTCACGTGGTATAGTCACCGTGGTTATATTACATAAACTACGCCTTTATCGTGTTTCAGTGTCCCCCGTAGTGCTCATGAAGTCAGTTTTATCTAACAAAATCCAGTGAGTGCAGATTGGAATCACTCAGTCCTTATTTCAGTATATGTCGTGTGACGTTCCACGGGGATCCTTTTTGTTATTTTGTTCCTTATATACATTAATAGTTCTGGTCTTCTATGTAAGTCTTTTGGTCTTCATGACCATGATTCAATTTTGCATGCAATTGATAGCAATTTCAAAATGTTTTCAAACGAAATAAGATGAAGATATCGATACCGTTGTTAATAAATTAATATATAACACGCTTCTAGAACAAATCAAATCTTAAAAGTTTATTTGTGTCTATATTGAGCAGCATTTTAACGGAATGACCACATAAATTATGTTTGCAATATAATGAAGTCTGAAATTGCTTCTTCTTATAAGTATCAACTATATTTAATATGGAAATGAAACAAATTTATATCAAAATTTATATCAATTCCCACTTATTACGAATTATGGAGTATTCCTGCTTTTTGAAGTTCAAATATCTCTTCTTCAAAACTGATGTGCTAAAATAAGTATCCGAAACCCTTATCTGGCTACCTCACTGACGCTTTTTTAAGAGTAAAATACGAAACCCTTCCTGTTTGGTTAACTGACGATATTAGGACAGTCATAAGAGATCGTGATCGTCTTAAACACTCCAAACGATGTATTTAAAAAAAAGCCAAATAAAAGTGACACATATTATATTTAACCATAAAACCGAATTTTATAACAACACTGTTCATTATAATAAATTATCAAGGATTAAGAATATATAATCACGTCTTATACATCCTGTTCAAAGATTTCAGCTGGCTTAACATACGAGGCAAATTGTGTAGATGACGCTTGGGACGTATTGAAAACGTGTAATGACCATTTCATTAACCTTTCCAAAACGTTAAAAAAAAACATTATAATTTGCCATTTAACAAAACGTAAAAACAAAATCCCTATATTATAAAGTTGGAAACGTACTTTTTGATATAGATAATATTTCCGTACATGACGTTTAGAAAGTAATTGAAAATCTTCATATAAATGAGTCACCTCGACTTGTTTGTATAAGTCCAAAAGTACTCGAATATTGTGGAGACTATATTGACGTGACGTACCAATTAATTTAATTATTGTATATCAAGTGGTAATTTCCCAGACAGTCTTAAGATTGTATATTTTATTCTGATCCATAAATGAGAGGAGGAAGATGATCCTAACAATTACAGAAAGCTCTTAATTCTTCTTAATATCTAAACAATATTAATTGACATGTTGAAAACTGTTTAAAGAGACTCTTAAATCAATGGAAACTTCTTCATGAAAATAAATCTGTATTCATCTAAAATCATTCTTGTAAAACTGTATTTTCCTATTTTAATATTACATAAACTACGCCTTTATCATGTCTCGGAGTCCCTTCGAGTGCCGACTGCCGATGGATTCAGTTATCTAACAAAAAACTTTGCGTGCAAATTTGAATCACTCAGTCCGTATTTCAAAATATATTGTATGACGTTCCACGGGGATCCATACAAGGCCTTTTTGTTCTTTTGTTCCTTATATAAATAGATGATATTAGTTCTGTTCTTCTAGTCTTTTTATCTATATGAATATGATTCAATGCCGTTTTATTCTTTTGTTTCCTATATAAATAAATGATAATGGTTCTGGTCGTCTATATTAGACTTTTGATATACGACCGTCACCATGATTCAACATTGCATGCAATTGATAGCAATTCGAAATGTTTTCAAACGAAATTACAGGAAGACATCAATACCGAGATTGACTGGTATGACGCAAATAATATACGTATTCATCCAACATAGTCAGAATGCATGGTAAATGGTTATAAAAACTATTTAAGAAATACAGATAATATAACCTCTAGAATACGTCAAATCTTTTAATTTTCTTGGTGTTTATATTGATCAGTCTAAACATGATTGTCTCAAAAGAATCAATAACTTTCTAAATAAGGAGATGAACCAACTTTATTTTAATACCTACTTATTACAAATTATGGATTTGTGTTGCTTAATTTGGAGTTTAAGTAGAAAAAGCTGCATCTCTAAAATATCAGTACTTCAAAGGTGCAGTGATAAAATAATTGAGCCTCGCTCTGTAGAAAGGGTTTTAATGCATGTGCGTAAAGTGTCGTACTAGATTAGCCTGTGCAGTCCGCACAGGCTGATCAGGGACGACACTTTCCGCTTGTATTATATTTTTCGTTTAAATGAAGTCTCTTCTTCTTACGTCGTTGACGTTAAAAATGACGTCAAAGTTGAAAATTATGACGTCACCGGCACGGCCATTTGACGTCCAAAAACGACCGGACTGACGTCATTCGACTGAGCTCGGTAAGCTCTACACACGTGCCACGTCGCCGACAATCCCAGTGACGTCATTGGCGTTACAAATTATTTCAAAGTTGAAAATTATGACGTCATCGGCACGGCCATATGACGTCCTATAACGACAGGACTGACGTCATTCGACGGGTCTCGACGAGCTCTAAAAACAATTTCGCGACTATATTCACAGGTGTTTGCGAGCGGCACCGGTTTTACGCTTGGGGACAAACGGCCATAATTACGTCATCGGCCGCCATTCCTTATATGTTATAATGGTAGCGATTGTCCGTTGCTGGAGGCAAAGTATTTGACCGACATTCATAAAACTTGGCACACTTGTTTGGCTGAGTGTCCTATAACGTTCTATAACGACCGGACCGATGTCATTCGACGGGTCTAGGCGAGCGCTACAAACGTGAACAATTTCGCGACTGTATTCACAGGCGTTTGCGAGAGGCACCCATTTTACTCTTGCTTGCAAACGCCCATAGTTGCGTCATCGGCCGCCATTCCTTATATGTTATACATTAATTATATACATATATAGATGTTTTTAACTTCATTAAATCTGCTATCAACAACATCATGCGTTAATTTAAAAAAAAATGTGTATATTACGCAAATAAACTTAGAAACAGCTGTATTAGTATTTCAATGTCTTATCATCACAATGTACTGTCTGTTGTTGCTGTTAGCATATTCCATCTTAAAAGGTAAATATATAGTGAATAGGAGAAAAAGAAATCATCTCAAAAGTAATAGATCACATGTATTGACACATATTCATTGATTCATCGGTACTATTTCAGTACTGTCTATCATATAAGTCATCGCTAAGACACTAACGTTTTATACTAAAAAGATATAGCAAGAAACTATCGTCCATTATTCATGTTTCTGTACTAATATTGACGTCTGGGAACAGAAGTATAGTGGTGGGAACAGTGGACTAGTTGTTGAAACAATAGTATTGTGATTGGCAAAGTTGTAGTATGGCTTGGAACAGTGGTCTATCGGTAGGATATTGGTGGTCTAGGAATCAGAAGGTCCCTTGTTCAAATCCCACTCAGAGTACTGAATTTGTCTGAGCAAACATTAAACCCACGCTTTCACTTCTCCACCCAGGTGTATAAATGTGGCGTGTTCTGACAAAACTGGGCAAATGATTGTGCGTAAATTGCCATCCCAGATTAGCCTGTGCAGTCCGCTTTTAAGGAATTTTTCGTTTAAATGATGTCTCTTAGCAAAAATCCAGTTTAGGCGGAAAGTGTTGTCCCTGATTAGCCTGTGCGGACTGCACAGGCTAATCTGGGATGACACTTTACGCACATGCATTTTGCCCAGTTTTCTCAGAACACGACACATATCGCAGTGTTCAGGGGGGTAATGGGAAAGTCGATTGAAGATTGAAGATACACAAGTCATCATAACAAACTCTAAACCCGAACCTTTTACCTTTTAACTGTAATGCGATTGTCAGTGTACTTAAGTTTCCCGTGACTGCCAATACCGACATGTACGTCAAACATTTAGACTACGTGATTATTAACATATATATTCTTATTGGAATTGTTATTTTATTATTACAAACAAGTTGTCTTGAAACAGGTAGCATAAATAAGTCCAAAACGTCGATTAGTTCTGTTGAATAAGGTGACCAGAAAAGCTGGACAAATTAAATCCGTCGATTTGCTCGGATTCCGAATATGCTGGGGCAACAAAATGGCCGTCGACTTGAATGTAGCCTCTTCCAACGTTGGTAACCACGTTATCGAAAATGGTGTGCTGATCTACTCCAACATGATCTGCCAAATAAGCAGTGAACGCAATGGGACCAACGGAATCTGAGATTAAGATATTATTCCATGATCAGATAGTGCATGTGGTGATGTATTAAATAATAAATATATTATACGTTTATCTTACATAGACTGTTTAAACCATGTTAACCCAAAATATCCACTTGAAATTAATCAAATCGATTAAATCTCAGACGGTATCAATATTGTATATGATAAATATTGGTGACAGACGAAGAATGACATACGACGGAAATGAAGCGATCATACAGAACAGAACATATGTTTTATTTTGACTTGCACAATGTACATCGTCAGTATAACAAAACAAACAAATCATGATTTAGATTCATGTCACGTTATTCATATAATACATAATTTTAGAACATACGGTATACAATAAAGTACATTACTTCATATAATATATAATTTCAGTACATACGGAATATAGTAAAGTACATACGGTATACCTGGTCTTTACTATAAAAAATATAACATTTGCATATTTTAATCAAATAAATTGTGTTAGTTCAGAATTTTTAAGTTTCTTTATTTAAGAGGATGAACTTACATTTAACAATGAGTTTCTTTTATTTAATGCGTATTTGATAAAAAGAGATATTTTAATTGATTTGGTCTTGTTATCAATGCCCAACATTTCCAAAAATTTAAACATCGATGGGCGTTGGTAATAGTATTTTGGTAAGTGTACATATTTTTTTCGAATCTCATCTAAAATTGGACATACAAGCATGAAATGATATTCATCTTCAATATCTTGTGAATTACAAAATAAACAATAACGCTGATCCTATCAATTCTATTTCCACAATATCTACCCGTGTGTATTCTTAGTGGGTGAACCGATAGTCTTAGTCTACAAAAAAAACATTTTAAGGCTGCTTGGTAGTAAATCTAGGTATGATTCGTAATTGAAATTGTTTTTGAAAAGGACATAATTAGTAAGANTCCTAAAATATCCACGCTTTCCACGAAATACTCATTTAGCAGATTATCATATCCACATGCTTTACGCGATTTCAAAAACCTAACGGCATTTACAGTTTCGTCAGTGGTGATTGGTTTATCAAGTTCAGAAAAGGGGACATCACAATTATTAAAATCATTTGAGCGACAAAATTGCTCAGCCTCGTCATTTGAGCATTGCGAAATATAATTACTTAGTGTAGAGAAATAGTTATAAAAATCATCATTAGAAATGTTGTTACTCTTTCTACTCTTATTATTTTTAAAATGCTTCCAAAACTCCCTAGGTTTAGCGTGCTTTAATTTCTCTAACTCAAAAGCTTATTATTTTCAAATAACCGTTTGTTTTTATTTATTAAAGATTTATAATTTGATTTTTGTGCGCACAGTAAATGTCTACTCTCTGTTGTTTTGCACAAATTAAATTTTCGCAGAGCTTGTAAATATATATTTTTAGCTTGAACACATTCATTATCGAACCAGTCTGCATGCTTAACATGCGCTGCATCATTATAAGAAACATTCTTATGCGAGGAATGGTTTGAAAACAACGGATCGGCTACTTCACGCATAATTGTTGTAAAAGAGTTTAGCAGGGTATTTATAGACTCCCTGTTTTGTAGATTATTACTATGGCTACATGTCAAGTTATTAAGTTCGGTTAGTCGACTAATAATAGCACTTCTGAATTTATCCCGTTTAGATAAATCACATTGTATTTTCACATAATTTTCACTTATCTCTGCCGGATAATCAAAATTGACATGTATCGAAAAACTAATTGGTGTATGGTCGCTATACACGTTAAGATCTCAACCGTAAAACTGTTGATTCGTGAAAAATTGCTTTCTTTTGTGAACAGATAATCAATTAGCGACGCGCCTTGTTGCGATATAAATGTAAACTTGTCTGTGTCGGGCAATCTACCGCTAAGAATGCGTAAACTGGTTGATTGACAAAGGTCAATAAGTTTAACACCATGACTGTTTACAATATTATCGGGTGAGGCCCGGTACAGTGGTTCACCTGGAATATAATCGTAATCATCAATACAATCAGTCATTCTATCATGCATAATATAATCACATTTAGAGCCTACACGACTATTAAAATCTCCAACTATATAAACATATCCTTATGTGTCGTATACATTAAAATCTGATTCTAAAACGTCAAATATATCAACATTAAAAATAGTGTACGCTAAAGAATCTTCACCCCATACGTAAATACCACATACAAAAGCATCTTTGTCCATATGGAAAACATTTTTATCCAATTTAATCCATATAACAGTGTCCAGATAGTTACAAATAATTTCAACACCATTAGAAATAGAATATTTTATATAAATAACAGTTCCACCACTCGCGCGCTTCGCGTTGCGATGCTGGAATTTTCTAAAGAAACTGAAAGATTTATAACCGTGTATATCAACGACACTAGAGTCGGAAGTCCACGTTTCGAACAGAAAATTTATGTCATGTTTAGCAACAATATTAATGAAATCTTCGCTGTCTCGTTTCAAAGCAGTAAGTCCATGTACGTTCCATGATAGTACGCGCAGCTCATCCCCGACGCACTCCTAGTCCCGAACTGGCTTCCCGTCGACAAACAGCGTGTCGTACGCAATCCATGCTTTTGTACCTTGGCTGCGGGCTTCCTTCATACGTGGCACCAACTTTTGGCGTGTGTCGGCCACTTCCTTTGGGAACTGCTCGTTCACGTAGAACGGGGTACCCTTGAGCTCGCTCCCCTGGTGCCGTACAAGCTCTCTCTCCTTAAACAGCGTAAACTTTGCGACAATACTCCTGGGTCTACTTTCGAGTTCACGCTTAGGCCCCATTCTCTGCACTCTCTCGAAGTTTATTTTGTCAACAATGTCCTTTGCGATCTTCATTTTTTCATGTATAAAGCCTCTAATCTTAGTTTCTGCGTCTTCTTGCCATTCGTTTGTAACTTCCGCAATACCACTAAACACCAGATTGTTCCGCATGGAGTGTGACTGTAGATAAGTCACTTCCTCTTGCAGTCTGACATTCGTTTTCTCTAACACAGCCATTTTACTATTTGCCATACCTAGTCAAAAGTCCACGGACTCAGCTTTCTCTTCCACATTTGTAATTCTTTCCTCTTATTTCCGGTTCCTATCCTCAAATGCAGTCCTCAGCTTTTTGAGCTCCATATCAAAATTGTCAACCTTTTTCTCTAATCCCATTAGGGAATCAAGCCTCTTTTCAACATTAACTAGTCGACCATCAATTCGTTTGAGAAACTCAAGTATTTCGGTACTAGTATTACTAGTATTAGACATTTCCGGTCGCCCTTGCGTCTCCATATTTCGATCTAAAGGACTTACGCCAGTCTCACTACTCTCACTACTGACTACAAAAACATCGCTGTCTAGTAAGTGAAATCTGTTAGCACCAAATAAAAAAGAGTTTGTTTCGCAGAGAATTTTACTCACCGGGATATTGGTCTCCTCAGACGGGCCTCTTGTTTTCACATTGTTGTTTTTATTGAACTCTTCACTTTCACTGCCGTTACTGTCCCTATCTCTCTTCTGTTTATTTTCCATAAAACATATCACTTATAGCACTGATAGTCCTTTATAATCCTCTATTTTATAGAGAGTAAACTATCACAATTTGCGATTAAAATCCAATTTTTCTTTCACACTTGAAAATTGCGACCGTTCGCGCCAAGATCCCGTGACCATACAAGCCTTCTGCTCAGGTAAGCCAAACATACTGTCATGTTTGCCTTCAAGAGCCGCCACTCTTGCCGCTAACTGCTTTATCATCTGGGACAGATCCGACGCCGTGTGATTCACACCATCAAGCCGGGCATAGCTTTCCATACACAGCATCAGAAGCAGAAGTGCAGAAGAATTGACGAACATTGTAAACGTTCTGGTGTATAACGAGAAATTAGAAAGACGATATTGATATGAGATTATTTAAACACCATCTGCTTATCCTCCCACCTGCCGTTTTCGAAAGGTTTATCTGTGTCAATTGTATCGTTGATAATGTTATGTTCTTCCACATCAGCTTACTTTCTTTTTTATCATTAAAACCTTTAATATTAAATTAAAAGTTGTCCTTCCTTTTTATTCTTTGTTGGTATGGCAATAAAGGCAATCGTATTTAGTGAAAAAACACACAAGCATTTTGATTTATCAATATAAACGTGAAAAGCGTATACAAAACGTGACCCTGCGTTACACCGCTTTAAGAAAAATACAATAAGAAAAACAACGAGATGCTAGAACATGTATGTGTTATTTTAAATAGCTTAAACCGCGTGTAAGTGTTAAATGCGGGTACAAAATCATTTTATTTTTTTTGTTCTTGCTTCGAATATTTGTATTGCCATGACATTCTGCATCTAAAATCAGAGTTTAAGAAAAATAATACAGAACAATTAAGGTTTTTTCAGACATTCCAAGTTGAAAACTCTCAGTCGTTTGTCTCCATTTTGTTTAACCATTTAATTACAATGATCACTTTTATGAACATAAATATTGACAACGCAAGACTTATTTGATAAATATGTAAACAAAAATGCAGTGTACATGAGGTGTAACAAGTGTATAAAGAAAATATGCACACAAGTGTTGTTATCTCCACTCAGATTTGATAAATATTTAAACAAAAATGCAGCGTACATGAGGTGTAACAAGTGTATAAATAAAATATAAGCACACAAGTGTTATCTCCACTCAGAAAACCTAACAAAATACAAATCGTCTTGTTATAAGTAATCCGTAACATAATTATTTATAAAAGAACGATTGAATGCAAATACAAACTTTGGGTCCAGCAACTTTATATGGGGTACCCTCTATAGACAAATAGAAAACAATGGTTTGGTTTCGCCGCCAACATTTAAATATCCAGCCATACCTGCTATGGCTGCCACCTTTACACAAATATATATGCCATAACCATGATTACATTTAAAATTTAAGGTGTTGCCTAAACTTATGAAACATATTGTATGTATATACAACTATAATAAACTGCTTACACGTATTGGTAGTACATCATTTGTAAAAGAAATCATTCAGGCCCGACATAGTTCATATTTTTAGTTCTTAGTTCATATTGCTCACCTAAGCATTGATATTCAGAATTAAATAGTTTCCATTTAAAATATCAATTGTGCAAACGTATGTGTAAATATGTAACAATGATGGTTTGTTCATAATCAACTATTTTTTATTAAACTATTAGAAGCAGTACTTTGTTTTGATTTCGACAAAACTTATCGTTGTTTTGCGCACATATTCGGAGACCGTTCAGGTTTAAAACTTTGAAAAATTCGCTTGCATGTATGGCATAAAAACGAAAATAACAAGCTTTTTTTATTTCAATCATTAAAATAAATATGTATCATCTGTTAGGATTCGCCATAAAACGATATAGTCTGGTGTTACTGACATGTAGAACAATGCACCGCACTAATTAAAAAACGTTATATTTATAATTACAAATGAACAATAATCACTTGTACATAATTTATGTATACTTATACAGTGA
Source organism: Dreissena rostriformis (assembly GCA_007657795.1). Classification (NCBI taxonomy): domain Eukaryota; kingdom Metazoa; phylum Mollusca; class Bivalvia; order Myida; family Dreissenidae; genus Dreissena; species Dreissena rostriformis. The sequence goes on from VMBQ01003036.1 coordinate 52,073, forward strand.
ATTAAGTGGGGAAAAAATCGCTGAATCCGCAATTGTCAGGTGTATAATGTTTGGCATATAGTGATTATCCGTGATTTTGTCCGGATTCAGAAGTCAAATGATATATGTATGTATATCGAAAGCAGCTCTACATGTTTGACTTCAAAACTCAGATTTTGGAGACAACAATCAAACGTGATTTATATATAGTGTGTATGAAAGCATTATACAATGCGCTTAATATGAAGCTACCGAAAGTTCACTCGTTGGTCCACTGTTCTATTGCACAACCCTACGAGCTTATTATTAAAACCTACATTATGCATACTTTTTACATGTGCTGACAATCAAATCTGGTATTTCTCAAGTGACAACAATTCAATTAATGTATATATATATAAGGTAGCAAAATAAAAAGGCAACATCACCAAGCGTACATTTTTTGTAGATATTGCATTTCATATGCTGCTATACAACTTGTTATGCTCATAAATATTGCTTTCACGCTCTCTCTGAATTTCTACCCGTTGAATCTATACAGGTAAAAATTTAAGGCGCGATACAGGTAATAAAGACAAAGGCAAGTGTCATAGATTATCTATAGGCGAAGCCTATTTATATTCTGAATATCAATTATATTTTTGAATGGAAAATATGAAGCAACATTAGAAGAATATTTGTTGAAACGGAATTTCACATAAGACTTTAAAAGATACATTGTCACAGACCGAAACCTGTCTCTGAAACAATACCTATCTACCTTGAACTTTAACCAAATCGTCTGCAAGGAAATGTCGCAGAAATTTAACAACACAAATAATGACAAGTCGTGACGTGCTGTCGCCATTACCACCGCCCGCACTCTCGTTACCTATTTGACTTTCAACTTTGACTTACTACTCTCAACAATATTCGATAGATTTAGTGATGTCTGGAGAAATTACTCGTCCAAAAGGACCACACAAATTGAGGTTGTCAAACATTGTCCGCCCTGATTCTCCTAACGATCCTTTTAGCGGCACTAAACAAGCTACTAACAAGTATGTCTACCAGTATTCCGAACAAAATGACTGTCGTAGTCACTTGTTTCATCGCAAACACCAAATGTAAAAGCAAATTTTCAAATGTCGACGACGCCATAAATATTTTTTAACAAGGGATAAAGTCGTCTCCTTTTGCGGCAACAAATTGGCGTTCGCTAGTACTCAAAAAGATATGTCCTCAGTTATTGTTATTGATTGAAAATAAATAGGTCTTAATCAAACTTCGTTCGCCATTACTCAAAAAGATAGTTCCTCATTTATTCATATTGATTGGAGATAACTAGAAATAAACAAACTGACAACCTACGTTACTCTCTCCATACACTTGAATTTATAGACGACGCGTTCAGTAACAATCAAACGCTTTATTACTGTTCTCCCTAACTGCTGCAAAGTCTCTGCCCACAACATCATAAAGGATTTGTATAATTATATACAACGTGTCTTTAAATTGTTGCTAAGGTACGGCAAATCCCGATATCAATTTTACTGTTATGTTTTAAGGCGTGTTCGTGGATGTGAGTTAGGAAAACGGAATACTTATTATTTAATTAATATATTACTGTTTTATAAAGGGTATATTTCTTTTTGTTTTTGCATGGTGAACATGTACCTTTAAAATTCATATATTTTTATGTTGATGTCATCTGGTATAAACAAAGCGCGATATTGCATTACGTTATAACCGCATAAATTGTATTCTGCATATTTCTGTTTTTAAATTCTGTCAAGAAATGAATATCGTTATTATGTAACATTATTTTTATGAATTGAAGTTTACTTGAAGACGGTATTTGCTTTCACACAATTTAGAATATGCTATTTATAAAGCATAATTTAATAATAATAATTGATGTTTCGTGAAATACTCTGAGCCCATTAATCGTACATTTGGAGCTCTTTTAAACCGGTAAATATTCAAAACGCGTTCCGTTGACTGCTCCTAGGCGGTGCCACCAGTTGTATCGACATGTGTGTTTTTGTTGTGTACTTGTGTAAGTGGTAGTCCCTTTCCATATATAAATGACTACATGGTATGATAAGGTTCATCTACTTGTGATGCTGAGGTTCAAACTTTGCTCAGCCAAATACTGTGAACTAATTGCATGATGATAGTAGCAAAAAAAAGTCCGTTGAAAAAAAAAGAAAATTGTTGATGACAATAATGACAACGGACAGCCAATAAATACAGCTGCCTACGTAATGCGGTGAGCTGAAAACACGAGGCCGATTTCAAATTTCCCAACATAATTTTATACATTCGAATTACCTCATTTCTGTATTAACATTGTTCAAAGACATTGAGAGGAAAACTCGGTTGCCGATGACATTTCGTTTGGAAAAACTATCAGCACATTAACTTCAAACGTTTCTTCTCTGAAATTTAAAAGCCAAGCAGTAAAACAATTGGTATAGGTCATCGAAAATCTTATAGTGGTCCTCTTCATAATGCGTTCGAATCATCCCACTTAGCTTAAAACTGACCACAACCCAGTGGAGGGGTTCAACAAGTTAATATAATGTCTATAAGCAAAATAAATAGAGCATATTTGTTGGATTAGGAGGAATATCGATTTTATTTCACGAGTGATCATAGAAAATAATATTTTCACGAGTGGCACAGCCACGGGTGAAAATATTCTTTTTTCTATAATCACGAGTGAATTAAAGTCGATATTCCACCTAATCCAACACATTTTCTTTTTATTATATACTTTGTCACCGTTAATTTACATTGTAAAAGAGTTAAACTTTAGTATTTTGCTGTAATAATGACGTCATTTCGTCAAAGAAATGGCGTCATTTCACAGTAAACAATGAAAAATATCGATATTTTTCACTGTTATTTTTCACTGTTTGAAACAGTGAATAGCATTTTTATTTTACTGATATTTCTCTAAAAACCACCGGAAAGCATATAATAAATTGTCTTCTCTCAATCCGCTTTGAAAACCTTATTCAGGTGAGCATTATATGAAATATTGGCCCTTGTTTTACTAATCAGATCGCCCTAAGTTAAAAAAACAAAAGCTTCAAGGTATAGTTACGTTCAGACAAATCCATAACACGATTGCAAAATGTAAGTATGCGTATGTATGTTCCAATTATATTTGCTTATAAGTAAGTGTTCTCCGATTATTAAAACACTTGAGTATATATGCGACAATTTCTAGTCATATTTGAAAACTGTAATTCGAGATCTTCACAGTGATAGGGACGCAATAAGTTAAGTTAAGCTTTCCTATATTAGAATAACGCCACTTTATGATCGGGCATATACATCTTATTAATATTTTTTATACAACAATTCGTGATTATGTTTTCTTTTAGTTCACTTTAAGACTAGCTTGAGCTCGAGAACATCGAAAGCCTTGGAACTATAGAGACACGCTCGAGTTCTTTTACTGGGCTGGACCAGTACTCAGTGTTTTTGGAAATATCTTGAAAACAATCAATTAGTTTATATCGAACCCGGGACCTCCCGGTGGCGAGGCGGACACCATACCCATTATATAATTGCGGTTTCATTTTTGTTTTGTTTTATGGTCTATAAAGTTAAAACTGTATACGGTTTAATGAACGTCAGTTACATATATATACATGTACATATATATATACATGTTACAACTAATGTTAAAACTCATGCTAGATAATTTATTTGAATAGACATGTTAAAGTCAAATGCACTGTTTTGGATGAACTTCGTTTGGCAGGCTTTACAATAGTAACCGTAAATACAATTGACCTTTCTGACATAATGGTTTTGTGATAATAAGTTTTTCGACCGCAGATAACAGTTAATTATTTTATTCAAAGGTGGTTTGGTGCAGTGGGATGTTCGCATACCCATCTGGTAGAACATTACTCGTCAATATTTTTTTATTAAAAGGCTGCTTATTACGGTGACGACCTGATGACAGAAATAGAAACACGGCTTCAACAGCAACACACGTTTCACACAATTATATAACAATTATAGTAGTAGATGCTTAGAGCTCTATCTAAAAGTGTCACCGCTCGAACAAGTTATTTATAAACTTGCAACGGTATTTTAATAATTAAGACGCTGTAAGTTGTTATCACAACCGGTATCCCCTGTCGACACATACCAATCAGTCATTCTTACGTATTAACATAGACGAGAACAACTTAATTGCGTTCGTATAGAAAGTCATATTTCAAATGAACTTGTTCTTGAACTGATATATCACTTTTTATTATACCTCACTTTCGTGTAATATGTAGATGTCACTCTCCTCGGAATGCAATATTTACTGTACCCCTCATCTACCTATGATATTAACGTATTCTTAGAATTATAATCTGGATAAGTATTATCATGATCGGAACATTTCAATGTTAAATGTATACAAGAAGTAACGAGGTAACACACGTTTAATGGAAATTAACTCCAAAATTAGGATGGAGTTTCCCCTCGTGAATATGCTATCAACTAAATCAAAGTCTGTATGAAAAGAAATATTCAATATTAACATCTAGCATCAAAGCAGCATTTCAAAACCATAAAAAAAAACTATTACAATTCTTTAATTATTAATGAACACCATGTTGAGAGTACGTTATTATTTGTGTAACAAATAATGGACATACATACCAAACGAATTATATATGTAAGCAAACTAAATACTTGCAGTGATTTAAATCCATATCAATTTAAATGTAATTCATCACATATGCCTATTCAACGAATATTTATATATATATTAATATATGGGTCTACTTTTGAAATATATTTTAAATGAAACCACAAAAATATCAGCATAACTACACAAGACTTATATTAAGGGCTAAGTGATGTTTGGCAACACAATACAACACAGATAATAAAATGTTAAAGCATATTTTTTCTTAAATGGAACATGCAAACCGCTGTGGGATAAACTATTTGTATTAAAAATCAATTATATTTATATCAAATGAAAACATGTGGTTTCCATAATAGTTTTATTGAAATTATATTTTAAACAAACTATATAATTACTTCAAAAGTATGTACTTTAAAGGGACTTGTTAAAAGATTGTCGTAATTTTGAAAATTGTCTTTAAATCTATTTACTAACAAAACTATTGTTTGAAATATTTAAATAATAATTTTAATCGAAAGAAAATAAGTTTAATAAAAAATAAATTGCCTTCACCGGGATGAGCAGTAAAATCGTATACGCTTTCACTGCGCCATGTAGGCTTTAGCACTAAAACGCGTATATTAAACGCTACGTTAAAAATACACGCTTTTCCAAAAAATCGATGAACAGCGCAAAAAGCGCTTCATCATGTTTTCTATACCGAATGATGATTATTTCATTAACAAAACGGAATTTGTTTTTAAATTGTCAGTAAGAAGTGTAAGTGTGCATGTTTGAATATTATATAATGATCCGTTTTTGAATCTAATACACGAACACAAATTAATATTGTTACTTTGCCAATCTGGAAACAAGATCTTTTAATATGACGATTGATTTATATTATGTTATATGTTAATATGAGAAGACCGTGTAAGTTTGGTCCATTATACATTGTCAAATGCCAGAAAGCTAGTCACGTTTCGGTACTTTGATAACGGTAATTTGAATTGTTTAACTAGTTTTGGGGTATTTAATGTTATGCATCAATATGTATAAAAGCTAAGTGTTAAATGAAAAGTTAACCGTTTCGAGATTGTTTTAATTGATAACAAGAATATGAATAAAAAAATTAGGACCTCTAAATTGTTAAAGTAAGAATATGTTAAAAGCCTTCACTCGCTCTTTTCCTGTATATTAATATTTTTATGTCCTTAATGCACGAACTATCAAAAAATGTAAATTATGTATACATTTAAGACCACTTAATAAAAAGTTGCAACAATTTTCATGTACATAAGTCATTAAACGCATGGCATTTTTACTCTCAAATTTAGGAACATGAATATACTTAAACATTATCAGAGGAGAATCTTCATGTTACCATATACAGTCTTTTATTGAAAAACAAATTTCCTTTACAATACAAGAAAATACATACAACACAAAAAAAATACTTAAGTTAATCGATTTTAACAGATTATTAACACGAATTTCTTAAATTGACAGAAATACATATCAGACTGGACTAACCTGTTATTTGCCTAAATGAAACAAACTTAAAAACAATAAACGCCAAGTAGAATTGTATTTATTGAAGCCAATAGATTTTGCACATGAATGCCTGAACAATCATAAGATTATCAACAGAACTTAAAATAAATTAGTATGGTTAGAAGATAAATTCACGTTGACCACTATTGACAATATTGTTTAGAACATCGAAATATTAAATACCCTGATAATATAAAACTAACAGAGCAAATAACTTGTTTGTAAATGATTAGTGCATTCTGATGACAGTTTCATTTGCGGACTGAGGCAAAACAAAATATGAGGGCCAAAAGCCATAAGTCGCTCACCTGAGTCCGGAAGGAACTGAATTGTTCTGAGCAGCTTATGGGAATTTTGTGACATAAATGTGGCTTCGGACCTAGCTTTTTACCCAGAACCATTATTTAACATGGCTGAGATGTCATAATCACAAAAGTTCTGATCAAGTGTCAAGCTGATTGGGAAAAAAATGAGACTGTAAGAGAGTTCACAAGATTGTACTCAAGACATATATGGAACACTGCCCCATCCCCCGGTGGCCAAATTGTTCAAGTGACCTCAACCATTTTCCGACTCATGATGATTTGGCAAACATATGACTTCTAGTGCTAACACCCTTTACCTTGAATTGGACCTAGTGACCTAGTTTGTTCCCCATCAGACCTAGTTTCGAGCTAGGTCGACATACCATTTGCTTTGATGTTCTGACCAAGCTGCATGAAGATTGGGCCTTAACTGTGGCCTCCGGAGTGCTCACAAGGAACAATTTGAGGGCGGACCAAGTACGACGAACAAATGGGGACCACCCAAAGCTAAAAGCAACACCATCGTGATATAGAAATAATAAAGTCATACATCAGTTACAAAAACAATGTATCATAACATCATGGATTGATCACGTACATATATTTGGCGAATACCAAGGCAAAACAGATAAAGTGTTTTTACATGGCATACATTGCAATGCATGCTGGATGCACATTTGATATTTGCTCAACATCGTGTATTTAATTATAAATGTGTGTGCTGTACAAAATGGTCACGTCCTGACTCCATTCACAATAATGGTACATCATGTGTAAGTGTTGCTTTCAATTGATGTCCCCATTTATGAATTTCGTTGCTATCAGCGCACACACTCGCGATACCACGTACGTGGCCGCCAGGCATTTTTGAATTTGAATCCAAAGCGGCCATGATTGCTTCATTTACTGTCATTTAATTATATCGTTTGTTGGATATAAAATAATTAGCTGGTTTATTTAGACGTAAACTGCCTTTAAACACATACATCCATCACCGAAAGGACAATCCAAGTAGATGATTATATACATGTACAAATTCCGGTATCTGAATTGTTCGGGGAATGTACTAATACTCAGAGCAAATATTGTGCCACTTTCATGTGGATAATAGCGTCGCAAATTGTCTATAAAAGGAAGTATTACTTTATAGCATGTACCATAAAGTTTACAAGGATTTGTATCAAAGAAATGAAGTTTAATAAATGTATACGTCCTGTATGTGGAATTCAAAAACGTTATAACGCAACACATTGTATACAGTAAATAACGGTATTAAAATTAACAATAGAGTTATATCATCTAGTTTTAAAGACAACGATGGTATTGTTGTTTTGCCCAACAATAAGCTCTCTCTTTTTTTGGCTGTAGAAAATGCATACTGGATACTTTGTTCCCTGGTCTGTCGCGATCACTTCATTTATTATATGTGTTCCTTCACAGTCAACTTGGTACACACTATGTCCATTGTACGCACAGACAAGTAATTGCCCGTTGTCTGTGACTCGAACGCCGGTAAGATGCTTAAATTCAGGCGAAACAATTGTTGATAACCGAATTCCGTCCTTGGAGAGCGTAATTAACTCGCTTCGCTGTTGGTTGCCTATAACGTATATTTTTGTTTCATCTGGGCTAATAGCACATGTGTGTACTGAAAGTAGTTAAAAAGCATATGGGTATATATATTTTGATTAGTATCGGTAGCTATTCATATATAATAATAAGAAGAGTAATACAAATTTCACACTACTGGTAGTTATACTATAAACGGATATAACCATGTCAAGTATTGACCAGGAAGATAATGAGATTGTTGAATTCCAAGAAACAATTGTACCTGCATTGCTTTATTTGTTGTTGAAATATTTCCTACAAGTTGGCCATCGAGTGTATTTTGATACAAAGTTGTTCCAGAAGTGATGTTCAAATATCCACTTTTTGTCCCGAATGCAATTCCAATACAAGATGTTGCAGAGGAAACACCTTAATTCCCTGTATCTGTCCATCAACAGCTCTGAATAAATAGACCTCTTGCAATTGACCATTAGATATGACAGCTATTTCATTAGCATTGATACTGCACAAGTCCCATACTTCTCCCGGAAATTCTAGATCGCTAATAACCTTAAAGTCTTTGCCTAACAACTTAACTCGTTTGTTATTTTTGTCACCTATAACAACGGTCCCATCGGGAAACTCATGGAAGCCGGTTATATAGCATATGTGAAAATCGTACGCTAGTTCAATACTTGGTGATGTAAAAACTCATGTTATAGATATCTTTTCGTTAGCATCCACTTCTTTGTTTTTCGAAGGAATAATTTCCCAAACTTTCTTTCCTACATCTGGTAGGCTTGAAACGAACTTCTCAACGCTACGGTTATTATTGTATACAATTATGTTGTCTGTTCGTTTAATAGCTGTATACGACTGAGAAATCTTCTTGCATTTACTATGTATTATAAAAGAGATTGATTCGTTGTCTTTGGAAATAGTACTGAGGGCATCTCCGATTGTGTGTAATTCTCTTTGTAGCTTTGTACACTGGTCGATATCAAATTGAAACGACTTTTGGGCAGCAACAAGACAATTGTCTAAATCCTCGGTCGCTTTCTTTTCCAGTTTATTAAAGTACTCAGTAATTTTCTTGTGGTAAGATTTAATATCTATCAAACATTTGATATGTGAAACTTTTAGCAGCTGAAAATCATCATTAAGTTCACGAATCAGTCTATCAAACTTTTCGTATTGATCTTTTATATTGTCTGAAAGGCTTTGATTAAAACCTTTTGCTTTATCAGCAATCAGTCCAATCTTACTGCACGTTCTGTAAAAAACATTGAATATCAATAGTTTTTACATGATAACACAAAAACTTGAATGCTCTTCATTACGGTCGGTAAACAAATGAGATTAAAACTCTTATCTTGTTCAAATAACCATTTGCATGTTGAAAAAACTTTTGACACATTTTGACCCGTGTTTAAACTCCCGACAAATTACTGCGTTACAAAACTATGATCTGTTTTAAAAATTGATACTAACACATTACAAAAACATTGCTGCCCTCTCTCTTCTGATTAAAAACGACATACCAATCTGTATAAATACAGAGCAACGTCAGTTATTTGATTCTTCAATAAATGAAAATAGATAAGACAACCATATACCGATGTCTTTTACTGATAAACATTCATTTCTCTGTTCGCAGCAAGAACTGAAAATGATTTTTTCTGAAGACACAAAAAGCATGCAGATAAAAGAACCTGTTTATAGATGGAACGTATACAAAATACATTGCTTGAAAATATTTATCGTCTGATATTTTTATGGAGTATTATCACTTGTTTGGTGACAGTGGACGGAACCCGACTATTTGATATACTTACATGAAAAACAAGGCCTGTCACCATAGGATGACATATGCCCCCTTTTCCCACATTTTCTAAACATAAACGCAAAGTGTTTTTCCACATTTTTCGAAACCTAAACGCAAAGTGTGACGGAATTTCAGACAGACAGACGGACAGTGCGATCACTATATGCCCACCTTCGGAGGCATAAAAACTAAGATTAAGTCTGCTTCGTATAATTTGTAATGATTTATTATCCGTTTAAGTGCCTCCACCAACGTCGAAATAATCATAATATACGAGCTCGTACCGTATCTTGTTTAATGTTATTATGGTTGAAGAGAACAATTAATAATTCCTGGCAGTTTCAATGCATTTTGATACAACAACTTATAACTAAAAATTCTTTTCCAACTTGATTTCTTTAAACAAATTATAATACAACGTTTATATCTTTATTCAGAATTGTGTTCCAGTACACAGAAGTTATTTAAATAAAATCACGTATCGATATTTCATTTACAGTTAAACATTATTATGGAACTGTGTTGATGAAACGCTTAAATTTAATTGATTCTCTGTTCTAGTCAATTTTTTTTAACTCTATAACACTAGGGATGGGAACCAATACTGAACATGATATTGGAATATTCGAATGTCATTTTTTTAATATATTCTATTATTCGATTTATAAACCTTAAATTTACATGTCCGAACTTACGACCGACAGGAACAAGGTACTGGTTTCGATTGCCACCAATACATCTATAAATCGTATCTTATCATTATGCAGCTTTGAAAAAGGTACAGTGTTACAATTTTTGAATGCGATAATTGATTATTATGTTCTTCGTTTTCACCAAAAACATTTTATTTTCATAAGATGAAAGATGTTTCCGGAAAACGTATTCTCGTATTTCTCTTTTATTTCAAAACTTTGCTAAATTATTTGGATTATTTCCACTAAATAATATTTATGTTTTCTTATGTATATTTTCTGAACTCCAGAACCACTGCGATTTAATTGGTTAATATTTGAGTTATTTAATTCTGAGTATGTCACGGTATGAACTTTGTGACTTCATGGGAGAGGTTTAGTGGTGGCCCGGTTAGCTCAGTCGGGAGAGCACTCGCCCTGATAGCGAGGTGTCCCGGGTTCGTTTATTAACACTCGTTTAAACTCACAGATAACACCAATAATGACACTACCCCTCTCCTGAAACTCTTCCGTATGCACATTATCATCTCGTTAATTGATGAATTATGTTATCCAAACAATGTCTAATGGATTGATGCACAAAAAGTTGCCATCTACTCTATTAGAATATGACTTGACCCAAAAAAATCAAATTACGTACACAAGTTTCAAAGTCGGCTTCTTCGCTAATTGACCACAACAGTCCTGAACGGATATCAGAATAATGTGTTCCTGTTTCTGCAATTGGTTATCCTTTTCCAATTTACTCTACTCGACACACAAATGTTAAAATTGCAAAAACAAAACACAAACATAAACTAAAGCAATTCAAACATTTCAATATTCATAAATTGTATTCAGAACTTGCAAGTTCCCGAACAGCTTCTATTGAAAAGATGCATAATTCCTAATCAAGCTCTAAACACACTGTTGAGTATAAAACAAAATACCGGGTTAATACGCGCCAATTTAAAAAAGAAGAGTACAAATGAAACCCTTCCTGCTTGGTTCACTGACGATGTTAAGATAAGTATCAGAGCTCGTGGTCATCTAAAACGCTCCAAACAATGGATTGAATATAAAGCCACATACAGTGACACATCTTATTAAAAAAACATAGAGCCAAATTTTATAACCACACTATTCAACACGATAAATCATCAAAGGTGGAATGGAAAAATTATATATAATCACGTCTTATAAATCCAGTTTAAAATTCCAGCTTGCTTAAAACAGGAGGGAAATTGTGTAAATGACGCTTAAGACATATTGAAAACGTTCAATGGCCATTTCATTAAAGTTTCAAAAATAGTTTTTGTAATCCCATTATAATTCGCCATTTAATAGAAATTTTAAAATTTCACTTAATAATAAAGTTGGAAATATAATTTTAATGACGATTACTATCTGTACATGACGTATAAAAAAATATTGAAAATATTGATATTAATGAGTCACTTGGTCTGCATTGTGTGTAAGTCAAAAGGTACTTTAATATTGTGGAGACTATATTGGCGTACCAATTACTTAAATTATTGTATATCAAGTAGTAAATTCCCAGACAGTCTTAAGATTGTATATGTTATTCTGATCCATAAAGGAGCGGAGATAGACTATCCAAACAATTACATACCGATTTTAATTCTGCCTACTATCTAAAAAAAATGTAATCGTCATGTTGAAAATGGTTTAAAAAAAAATCTTAAACCAATGGAACATTCTTCGAGAAAATCAATCTGGATTCCACCAAGATCTTGTAAAACTGCATTTTTTCAAATATATAACATAAAATACGCCTTTATCGTGTGTAAGAGCCCCCCTCCCCATTTCAAAATATATTTTTATGACGACACTCTTCAACATTATAAATCATCAAAGTGTATATGGACAAAATATATAATCACGTCTTATAAATCCAGTTTTAGATTCAACCTTGCTTAAAACAAGCATATTGAAAACGTTCAATTACCACTTTATTACTGTTTTAAAAATTGTTTTTAAACATCGCATGATAATAAACTTGGAAACTATTAAACTATTAAAAATCGATAGTGTTAGTATCGATTATATTTCTTTAGCTTACCTAAAGAAAATAATTTAAAATCTTTATATTAATGAGCCACCTGGACTTGATAGTAAAAGTCCAAAAATACTTAAGTGTTGTGGAGACTATAATGGCGAACCAATTACTTTCATTATTTTCTATCAAGTGGTAAATTCCCAGACACTCTTAAGATTGTATGTGTTATTCCGATCCATAAAGGAGTGGAGATAGATGATCAAAAGAAAATTACAGACATATCTTAATTCCAGCTACTTTTTCAATCAATTCAATTGAAATGTTGAAAATTGCTTAAAGAGATCCTTAAACCAATGGAACATTCTTCATGAAAATCAATCTGGATTCCGCCAAGATCGTTGTTGTTAAACTGCATTTGTCTATTCTATTACATAAACTACAACTTGCTCATGTCTCAGAGCCCCCCCCCC
>VMBQ01003036.1:68379-93312 GCA_007657795.1 Dreissena rostriformis
GGGGGTTTCCGGGGGGTCACCCCCCCCCCCCCCACACACACACACACACAATTGATCACAAACCAAACGCGCGTCTAAAACGATGTCACTCTAATATACCAATGCACGCAGAAAATGAAATCATTGCAATCCAATCGTGACTTGTCAATCAAATACTACACACATATTTTTAATGTACCGGTGTCACAAATCGTATCCGAAATGTATTAAAACGATTAGGGAATAGGTTTTAAAGTTATTAGTGTACATAAATATAGAAATACGGTCCATTTACATTTATTCTCAAGTTATTGATGTTTTTAAAGATATGTTTATACAAAGAAACAAGGTGTAAGAAAAAACGCAAACATTTTTCAACTTCATAACAAGATAATGCTGCTTACACCCTCTGAGCACTGAAATATGACAACATGAAAGACATGTTCTGGGATACGTTCTTCTGTGTCCACACTTTTTAAAGTCTAATAAATGCACCAGTATATTGCATTTCACCAGAATCCTTTGTATCTGACTAGTGAAAGCGTTTGTTTCGTTTGGTCTAGTGCTGTTTGTTGATGGGGTTAACTCTTCGCTGGGTACTTTGTTACGCTGCTCGATGGCAATTTAGGCTATTTTTGGTATTAATTTTGTTTAGACGTAAAACTAAGTGAAATTAAATGCAGATGCAATATATGGAAGCGATTCTCAATGGAGCGCATGAAACGAAAAAAACACAACAACAACAAACGACAAATACAAGCATTTAATAAGTTCAAATAAGTATGATGTTGTGAGCTCGCATTAGCGGTAGTTATCAATACCAGGAAACTCTAAAAACAAAAACAAAAAAGAAAAAATATCGAACGTGTAAACGAAATCGGAAATATTACATGTGTTATTATTTAAAAAGAATAAGGAGAGAATAAAACGAAAAATTGTTCTTGACTATTTTTTCTTCATGAGGTCTACGGCTTAAGTCAAATACTACTTATACTATTTACTACTGCTATTACAAATACTTCAAAAACAACAATAACTACGACTACTAAAATCATTAAAACAACTAGTTCATCTCCAATCAATATGTTAAGTTAATAAAAAAAATCATCATCTGACATATTCATAAGTTTAACCATCACTGTAAGTATTATTCATTTCGTTGAATTAAAGAATTAACACGAGTGTGTGAAACTTGTTTTGCGTTTACTTACGCGTTCATTAAATTTGACCTAAATCCTGCATACATATTAAATGGACTTAACCTATTTTTTTTTAATATTCTTAATAACTGTTATGGAAAAGAAAAAATATAACATAGAAAAATGCACATAATTTGAACCATTTTCGTGATCTTGAATGTACTTGCACAGTAAAAAATAAAATTTGTCATGTGTAACTCTCAATATCAAACTCGTGTCGACAATACTTTCTTTTCAATACCTTTTGTGAGTGTTTTTGTAAACAAACAGCGTCTAGATGCAATTTTCTATATCGTTCGAAAACATGTCAATGAAAATCTGCCATCTTAACTACTTAGATATCGTAATCTTGCTGATGCATCGTTCATCCCCTTGAACTTGCTCGATTTAAATCACATTCAAAGTAGATTTACGCGTACCAATACTAGCTTGATGGTCATAAAAAATATAAAATATGAACACTTACAAAGTTAAAGCTTATTGCACATCACGGGATGCGTTACAAATGCCATAAACAAGAATATAGAATAGATTGCGGATTCATTCGAATATTTACATACAACTTAATTCGTCGATTAATTGCCGAAGATTCGCTCGGCACATTCGAAGGAAGATATGTCCTTTTGGCTTTTGAATGACACATTATTGGTGGATTATTTTGAATGTTGGGTATTGGGCTGTTCTCATTTCTTTTCCTTCTAATTACTTCTTTAGTTTTTGTTCAATTTGGCAGACAATTCTCACAAGTCGTATGCATACGGAGTAGAAATGTATGAATTCATTTTCGTGAAAATTGTATTTTGCCTTTCTTAAGCCACTCTTAAAATACAATTCGATCATTCACGTTAAGTAGCAATTATCCTCTATTTCATGAGTATCGGCGTACCTTCGAGTAAAACATACTTTTTATGAGAACGAGTACAATGAATATTTGATAACAGCTTTTACGCGGATGGCAACAAATTCAACAAAAAGATTAGCTTTTAAAAACGTCACATTTTGTTCATTCTAGCGTAATTTAAAACACACATCCGGTGGGAATTGACGTGCGTCGTTGAAGCAAGAGGATTTCGATTGTGTTGATATTTTTCGTGGTTAATTGTTTTAGAGTTAACCCATATTTGTGAATATTCTAGACTTATTGAGGGGAATTAATAGATATTGCGTATATTTTTCATTACAATGAAAAATTCAAAATTTATATTTTTACTGAGACATATATTTTTGTTTAATATTTTCATATTGTCTACAAAATGGATTTGTAAAATGTGGCTAAGTATTGTGTGATACAAGTCACTACCTCTTATATATTTTGCAAATGGATCATAAACATACATGTTATTGCATAAGTAGAACAATGGCAATAACTGAATAACGTTCTTTTCTAAAGTTACCTTCTCTTTTATCAATCTAAAGGCATTGACAAATGTGATTCACATCAAAATAAGAAATTGTAAAAATGAAACTGATATTTCTCCAATTCATGCAAACGTTGTGTGTTTTAAATACATACTAGTAATTAGAACCAAAGTTGAAAATCATTATGTCACCATAGTAAAAATATTATTTATTCCAGGAACGTTTCATTGGGCTTTAAATACGATGATGTCTTCAGTATATGTTCCAACAATGAGCACGCCCTTTTTTGAACTGTAGAATACCGACCCAGGGTGCTTTACTCCATCTTCTACACCAATCACCGTAGATGCATGTTTTCCCTCAATGTCGATTTGCTGTATGCTGTCACTCTTATTTGCAGAGACAAGAACCTGTCCCAATGCGGTGATATGTATACAGTTAGGGCCTTTCCATCCATTTGAAGCAAGTGTTCCTAGGATAGTACCGTCTTTGCCTAATATGTTGATCACATTTCGATCGAAGTCAGTGACATATATCTTCGTTTCGTCCGGGCTAATACAGCATTTGAAGACTGTGTAAACAAAATTCAACATTAAACGTGACAAAGACAAAAACAAAAACAGCTAGTTCTCTACTAGCACATAAAGCAAGGACTGTCAGAAAAAAAGACCAGTATGTGTTATATCAGGCAAACATTTGTAAATCGATTAAAGAGTTTAATTTAACAAATGAAAAAAAGACCCAATATCTCCGGACGATAGATATATTTCAACAAGGGCAATGCCTGTTTAGGAAGGGACATTTTGTGAACGTAGTTTCGAAAGATGTTAATACCAAAACTAAGAAAAATGCATTATTTTATGATGCCCATTTTTGAACGAAAAGAAACCACGGGCACCATTAAAGAAGAGAACTTTCAGAGACATATTGTTTTAATGAATATTTTCGATATTCAATCAAGCACGAAATAAATCATTATACATTGCTATTTGATCAATATCATTTACTAATTGATAAGATGACAGATTTGCGCATTTATAATTTCGAGAACCCATAATATCAATTAAATGTCTATGGAAGGTTCATCCAATCCCGAATTCAGATCAATTAAAGTTCCGGTATGTTACAAAGGATTGAATGTTGTGTCTTTAAAGTTATGTCCAACTAGATATTAAAACAAAAATCTTGATTTGGTAATTTAATGACTGAGCAAACGTTCGTCATTTGTGATGAGATACGTGTGTTGCATGTACATGTACTGTTCGAGCTTGTGTTCAGCTGCATGACTTACTTCACGATCGACCAGTATGCAATTGTGTTATTGCACACACTCGTGCTTTAATCAAATATTAGAGCTCATATAGTGTTTTTTCGATTATTTTTCCTTAGAGAAGAATAATATATAAAAGAAAATCAATATTATTCGCATGCGTTCATGTACACGTACAGCACGAAGAAAACCTAGCCCGCATGTGGTCCAGAAGTGTTAAGGTGTCATGGATGCATAAGTTTAATGGAACTTTGTAGAAAATGTTCTTCGACAAAAATGTGCGAAATTCAATTTCAAGATGATAACTTGAGTCGTAGTTAGAGAAATAAGAATCATAAAAGCGTAACGCTTGAATTATATTAGAGTGTATACAGACAATATGAAGGTAATACACAGTCTTTAATATTTAACTCACATGGATTATTATGTCACCACTTACTTGCACACAAGTATTTGTGGATAGCAGATAAGTAGTATTATATATAATAAAAGATTTAGCTATGACTATGTTTCTCATAAGGAGTCATAAACTCCAAACCAGGAGTACATCATTATCATGACTTTGTATCTTTGTATGGGTCGAGTGGGGGTTTAAAACTTATCTCGTTAAACGGACTAAGAATCACTTTATTTGTAGATAATGATGATTATAGTAGAACCGGCTAGTTTCCATGGCAATAAATATGACGTTTCTTTGCCGCCAAGCCATATTCAATGTGGGTAACTCCATCATTATTCATTTCAATATAACTTATCAATTTACTGGGCTGGTTTGTTTATTTACAGCGTGTTTCAACCACGCAGAGCCGATAATTCCATACACACCTGCAATAATATTTACTTCTTGCGTGGTGGCCTGATATATTGACGTCACACCGAAAAAGGAGAGTAATTAGCCATAAGGCATTCTAAACTTAACAATTTGATTCACTGAACATATTTTATATAAACTACAACAGTAATTAAACTTTTGTATAACTTCTATTTACAATTTAACAAGTGTATGTTTTATCGGTCTTTCTTTTTTTGAGCAACATTGACAAATAAAAGTGCTCATGAATTTCATAAATACAAACGTAAGACATTTGTTCAAATACATTTCGGCACATATGTTACTATTAACAGATTTCCTGAAATAAACGTCCAATCGGGACGGGGTATTCCCACTGAACATGTGTATATCGCCTAACGCGATGTGTATGCAACAATTAATGCGAATCGGGAGAAAGTGAAAGTATTTTTTTAAATAAATCATATAAATGAAAGTGTTGTGTTTACACTTGCGCAGTCGTCTGCTTCACTTTATTTTATTTTTTTGGAAATGTAATGAAGAGAACCAATAAAATGTATGAAATATGGACACATTAGGATTTTTTTAGTTGAAGTAAGATTTTGCTATGACCTGTATTTTTTCTCATTTTGGTTGTGTTTGTATTTATTTTCAAGCGTAGTAGTGCTAGTGAATAAAAAAAAACTCGGAGCGCATGCGTGTGACGTCATCACTAGAGCCTCGTTCTTAATGTAAACAAAATGATCGATACGAAGACCCGCTCGATACGAGGACACCGTACGAAACTAGGATATTGATAATATTGCTACAATAATATGTATTGCAAAGTACTCTTTACTTGTTATCAAAAACAAAGTGTCGGGCCAGTGCGTTGTCTTAGAAATATATAAATTAATTAGGCGCTGAAGGAAACTTCCAGAAATGGTCATAAAGAAAAGGTTGCTTTCCACCGAAAGAAATATTTTTATATTTCGTCGTTCTGTGACTTTTATTTTATAGTGATTTTGCTCGTAAACTGATAATTCTTCATTTGTCACTGTAGTTTTTAACTGCTTTTTTAAATTTTAACCTTTGGCGTTCAATTGACCTCTCGTTCCAAATGATGTGCATAAGCATGACCTCTTGAGAAATTAAAGGATATGGAATAATCATGTTACCACTGCTTATGTATTCATCAAATTTGATAATACCGTGGTATGTCCTGTTTGAGTCATGTCAGTTTATGCAGACGACGGACGGATAAACAGCGGGAAGGATTGACAGGATTTAATACACTAATCTGTAGTTTTAGAGATATTGTTTTGCATGTAAAGTTGTCCCTTAAAGTTTTGTAAAAATGGACATACTTCTGCCAAATGAGGTTATGTCCATTGGTTTTTGATCTTCCACAGAAAAAGATACAGTATGTAAAGTTTGAGCGTAATAACGAAATCTTGTACGCATTTAATTTATCTAAACGACACCCTTAATCTGGGAGGAAGGATATTATTAATTCGCATAATCAGATTTGTCGGCCTCGGTAAAATGAAAACTTAACGCCATCGAGACATATCGGAAGTTCCAGTAGTAATAATAGACATGTATATGCACTTATTTACACAAACGGTAACCTGGATGTTTTCTT
Source organism: Dreissena rostriformis (assembly GCA_007657795.1). NCBI lineage: Eukaryota > Metazoa > Mollusca > Bivalvia > Myida > Dreissenidae > Dreissena > Dreissena rostriformis. Next base: position 74,601 of record VMBQ01003036.1, read on the forward strand.
GCATGTGTTTCTTGTCACGACTTTTCCGAGAGCAAAAGACATACGACTGCTAAATTTCTAGTCGGTTTGACACCACCTACAATGAACTTGGATACGTGTGTGAATTCAAGCGACCTTAGTTAAGACACGGGCAAAGTTTCACATGAAAAAGTGTAAAAGTTAGAGCTGTCGAACAACTAATTAAGAAATACAGATGATATAACCTTGTTAATGTATAACACGCTTATATAACAAATGAAATCTTCAAAGTTTCTTGTTGTCTATATTTATCAGCATCTAAACGGAATAGTCATATATATATTGTGTTAACAATATAATGAAGTTGCAAAACGCCGACCCTCCCAGTGACGTCATTGGCGTTACAAAAGACGTCAAATTTTAAACTTCTGACGTTACCGGCACGGCCATATGACGTCCTATAACGACCGGACTGACAAATAATGCGAGCGGCGCCCGTGTAACGCTAATGTGCAAACGCCCATAGTAACGTCATCGGCCGCAATTCCTTATATGTCATAATGGTAGCTGTTGTCTCGATGCTGGAGGCAAAGTATTTTACCAGCATTCATTAAACTTGGCACACTTGTTTGGCTCAATAAGCTAAGCATGTCTCAAGTGTCGCCGGCCCTGCCAGTGAGGAATTGGCGTAAAAAATGACGACAAAGTTGAAACTTATGACGTCACTGGCACGGCCATATGACTTTCTATAATGACCGGAATGACGTCATTCGACGGACTCGGTGAACTCTACAGACATGCCACGTCGCCGACCCTCCCAGTGACGTCATTGACGTTACAAATGACGCCAAAGTTTTAAACTTCTAACGTCACTATGGCACGGCCATATGACGTCCTATTTTCTTCAACTTTTGTCTGTAGACGATTATATATAAAATGACAATTTTCTTTTTCAAATCACGCTTTTCTTTGAAAGTTACTAACCGATCTGGACGATTTTTCTTTTTAATGGAGTATCAACCATAAATATGAACGGGAAGGCAACACTACGGGGTGTTTTAATTTTAAGGGACATTGAGCAATTTTATTTAATCTCCTAGTAGAGTTGCCGTTACATGCTCTCACATACATGTAATTTAATGTTACCGTCGTGCATGATATTTTATTTGATTTACTGACTTCTAACCTTGTACACACATTTTGATGACGTCAGACAAAAATACACAATCGAAAACCGAAAAGAAGTTTCAGACATTCTGAGACGATGGCCAAAAGAAAAGTTCAGGCATGTCATATGAACATTAATATCGTTGAAAAAAGTTTCTCTTTCAAATGTTCAATTTACTTGATAAAATGCATGATTTATTTTCGCTTAATGATTAAAATGAAACGCAAGTGTTTGTCCGAATGTTGAAATATCCGAAAGTGCAAGTTCTGGGAAACTTACAATGTAAAAATCAATTAAGCAGCCCAATAGATTCATCGCGATAACTTATAAACTATAACTCACACTTAATAAGAATGTATACGATGATAACTCAAGCTTGCACATTTTATCCTGTTTCATATAAGTATAAATATTTCATATGTCATGTTTTGCAACACTGACATTGCGAGACTGTCTTTCAATTAATTGTGTGTTTCAACTTCTGATCAACTGTAGGTTAGGGGTTCCTTCTGCAAACCATACATATTAAAAAATTAGAGTGCTTGCAGTATGCACATTTTAATCTTGTTTCCGATTTTATACCAGAGATATGACGTTTCCTCGTTTGACATGTTTTTTCACTCGCAGACTTTTTGTCATGTTTGTTGGATGTTAACTCGCTACTTTCAACTTTTGCATAAACAGTTTCTAACACACTCAATGACAAGACTGACTCTGCAAATAATGGTTCTCGCCTACTTGGTTGGAAAAAGTTCATGATTGACTGATTGACTGATTTTGAGGCGAAACAGTAGCGTATGTGTTCAGTGTTTTTATTCGGCCCCATTCCCCTCCAGAAAGAGTATATATTTTCCCCCTATTTTGTAAAAAAAAATCCTATCTAGAAGTTAAAAAAAAAAAAAAAAAAAAAAATTTTTTTTTTTTTTTTAGAAAGAAGTGTCTAATGATAATTATATCTTAATGATTTTATTTCATAAACAACTCACAAAGTATATGAACTTTGAACATGAACATAACACGTTGATGAAAAAAATAGTTGAAATAATGTTTTTCTCTATGTATGGTGAATTATAGTGTTAAACTTGATTTTGTACTGTTACTTGCTAAGCATTGAAATTTCCCCTTTTTCCCCTTATACGCGCGAATTTCCCCCCCTCAGGGGACCCGACCCCTTTCCCCCAAAACTGAAAAAAAACACTGGTGTTTCAAACTCATTTGACATTTTTATTATGCATCGTCATAGAAACTCAGAGTATAGATGCTTTACAAATACACACACAATAAGTGCCAGATTAAGTCAGATTAAAAACTTATGTATGCAGACAATGGCGAAAATGACAGTAAAGTGCAAGATCGTCTGACTCACTGTCTGGTAATTTTTGCTTCCAAAGATTGTAAGGCACTTGCAGCTTTCACAACAACATTATTTTTTGGATGCCAGTTCATGCCCTTTTTTAATTTAATTTGCCTTGCATCTATGCCTTCCTTGTAAAACACTTAAAATGGAGGCCTGGGATATTAACAACTGGCCTGTAATTGTTTTCTCCTCGTAGGCCAGTTTTGACTGTAAATTGTGACAGTCTTTCATCATGTCTGTTTATGTCATAGTAAATAGTGTAGTCAGGTGCTTTATTTACTATGAAATCTAGTCCGAAGATACGCATCAAATTTAAAGTATTTGCGTCAAAGTAAAAAATGGTTGCATATTAAATATCTAATATATTTTATTTCTTTGCATTTCTGAACATTGTAATTGGGTGAAATATGCAGATACGCAGCTTAACTGGGGCACTGAATATAATCAAATATTTAGAGCCAGAATATTAAAGGACACAAAAAAAGAATGCATTTATTTGTAATTGCATATCTTGAGCACTTGTTAAATATGCTGTGATAAGTTAATATGTTTATTCTTTGTTTCATATGTAGGTGTCTTTTGTGATTCGAGATGAAGTGGAGCGCCATCACAGGTCAGGGGTGAACGCCCTGCAGTTTGATCCTCAGTTGAACAGACTGTACTCAGCTGGCCGGGACTCTATCATACGCATTTGGAACACCTCAAGGGCAACTAATAAGGTGCGTTGGGGCTTTTTTTCTTTCTTAAGCAAGCCTTATATAGGCCCTTTCCCTGAAGAGAAAGGCCCCTTCCTGTATGAGAATTTCTTTAAAATGATGCAATTTTCCCCCAAAACTTCAAGCTTTATTTAGGAAGTTTATTCCCCTTTTTCAGTTTTGTCGATAATTTTTCCCTCAAAATGGAAGGCCCTTTCCCAAATCAAGAAAAAAAGCCCTGCTTTCAGTATATAAAGCCCATCATCATTAATATACATATACAATAATACCATGCGTTTGAAGTACATACAAAACATACATAATTTTGAAGAAGGATCAATTTAAATAGACAGGAAATAAACATGTTTTGTGAGATAAGTATATCATTTTTGGTGCAATGATTTTATCAGTATATAAAGCCCATCATCATTAATACCGTATATGTCCTTATTGACGCTCATGCCCTAATAGACGCGCAGGCCGTCTCATCTGGGGTTCATCGGAATTTATCGGTACCATAAGATAAGATTTATGTAGCCCGCAATCCATTAAAGAGTGGCACATAACATCTGAAAACATCGTTTTTGCTGCCATTTTGTTTGCAACATGGTAGCCGTAAATATGCTACATAGGTTACAAACCAACAGTAATGATCGTGATCGCGTATGATAATTATGCATTTGATTTCTTAAAACAAAACGGAACGAGTACGCTGTTTCTGTTAAGCAATTACCATTTACATTGTTCATTATTGATTATATATTTTGTCGATGTATATTCCTCGAGGACTGCATGTAATTCAGGTGCTAGGGCAGCAGTGAAAGGACGTTGTCATGGGTGGCATGTGCGCTTAACGCCGATGATGCCAACTGTATGGTATTGAGCGTTCCGGTGTATTGTTTGTCACACTATAAATTCTTATCAACTAGACGCAGTGAAGGCGCAAAATACCGGGTCAAACTGGATTTAATTGTGAGTGTCTCTTAATGGGGAAATATTAAAGTCGAAGAAAAATAAAATGGGATCCATGGCCGATTTGCGTTAAATTGGACATCACAATGTAGCGGGTCTGCAGCAAACTATGTCATACGATTGGATTAAACAATGTTGTGAGCGGCAGGTAATAAATGTTACACTGTTCAAATGTAAGGAATAGGTAATAGTGGTTCGAATTTAACGCGTAGGGGTCTTCAAAAAAACACGCGCAGTGCGCGTCAATAAGGACATATACGGTATACAAATACAATAATACCATGCGGTTGAAGTACATACAAAACATACATCATTTTGAAGAAGGATCAATTTAAATAGACAGGAAATAAACATGTTTTGTGAGATAAGTATATCATTTTTGGTGCAATGATTTTATCAGCTTTGATTTATAATGAGTATATTTAGGATATTAATGCCCCTATAGTTTCTGCACTTTCTGTCAGCATGTTTTTATTTTTTTGTTTCCGCTCTTTAACCATTTTTTCCTCTATTGTAAGCAAATTTATTGAAAATGAGCATAAAATGGATGCCAAGTTCAATAACCAGCCAAACAGGCACTTTGGAGTAATGTCCTATCTGTCATTGTAAAATGTAGATGTATTGTCCCCTACTGGTTTGCGCTCTGTCTGTCAGTCTGTCACACTTTTCTAGATCCTGCGATAACTTTAAAAGTTCTTCATATTTTTTCATGAAAATTAAAACATAAACAGATGGCAATATGGACATTATGCACGTCATTTCATTTTGTTCCTGTGTCAAGAATTCTGGTTGCTATGTCAACAAATAGACTAGAAATATTGCTGAAAATGGTGGAGTTTCACCGGTAGGGGACCATATTGCTTGGCAATAGTCTTGTTTCATTTGTTTTTCTAATAGTGAAATGGTTTCCGTTCAGCATGAATTTGCACATCATGAAGACTACTATTCAAATTATCTAGTTTTAGTGTTACGGTAAATTAATCTGGTTATTACATAAGTTTTCAAATATTCCAGGATCCATATGTGTTGTCAATGGAGCACCACACAGACTGGGTAAACGACATTATTCTCTGCTGTGGGGGCAGAACATGTAAGTATTCACTTAAATGTATTACATGGTTTGTTTATTTACCAAACAGTTGTGCATTAAAGTGTTTTTAAATATTAGTATTATTTGTTTGTGTCCCTCAGTCAGTGCTACAGCTGGACCCTAAACTGAAGCGCACAGCACCCTGTCGCCCAATGGTCCCACCCTGTCCCATTAGACCCCTGTCATGCCCTTTTTTATCTGATCATATTACTATAGACCAAATTTGTTTTGAAGTTTCAATAAATGAACAAAATTGTCAGATTGAAACTAGTTTTCTAAATAAAATAAACAATGTTTTAAATGATAATATGTGTTATAGTAGCATAAAATATATAACATATTGTATGTTAAACTATGCCACAGGGATAATATGGCAACACGCATAAGTGCCTTTTTGACAAAAGAGCACCATGTCCTTTTGAAACCCTAGCTGGAGCACTGCTCATTGTATATGTATGTGTTGTTAAAATTTCATTACACTGAATGATAAAGAAGAAGTCTTGAAAATGTAAGGGATTAACCCCATAGGCAGGAGGTGGTAGAATCAATTGTCAGAGATGTAAATTTATTGATTTAATAAGTGTTATTTGAGCTTGTATGAAAGGAATGTTTGTATACATATGGTCAAACACCTGTATTTTATGGACGTGTCAGGGCTTCATTTGGCACAGGATTTTCTTGAGCAAAGTTTTGCTAGTAATGCCAAATCTTATCTTATTCTTGCAATTGTATGGGGGGATGTATGAAGAAACAGATGTTGCCAAATATAGTTTTCTTGAGCCAAATGTTTAAATTTGTAGCCTTTGGCTAAGTTGTGAATGGAAAAGTTAGCCCTGTATGTTTGTCAATGTTTCTCTGGATTGTATAAAAATCCCAAGATTGTGGAATATCATTGCTATAAAAACACTATGGTTTCTTTCCAGTGATATCTGCCTCCTCTGATACCACAGTGAAGGTATGGAATGCACACAAGGGATTCTGTATGTCCACACTAAGGACTCACAAGGTAACACGCACCATTAGTGACTGTAGTTTCTTTTCACACACTCAAATATAAGCCTCTTCATGGGTAAAATGGGGTTAATACATGTGCGTAACATGTTGTCCCAGATAAGCCTGTGCAGTCTGCACAGGCTTATCAGGGATGACACTTTCCGTTTTTATGGTATTTTTTAAATTAAAGAAATTCTCTTCTAAGCCAAAATCCAGTTTAGATGTATAGTGTCGTCCCTGATTAGCCCGTGCGGACTGCACAGGCTAATCTGGGAACGGCACTTAACGCACATGCATTACGCCCAGTTTTCCAAGAAAAAGGCTCATATGATGTTGGGAGCACATGCTGCTGTTACTGCAACTGAGATGTCAAGAATGATATATTAGATGTGTAGCTTGCTATATGCAAGTGCATAGCTTAATCCACATGATTTGTGCGATAGTTTCTTGGCAATTATAGCGCATAGACAATGTGCATATTTATACCATCGCAAATAAATTTTGTAAGAACTTCAATTTGTTGGATAATTTGTCTTTCGCTATGTGACAAATCTCTACTTTTCACTTTACTCATACAAATTTGCTCCTGAGATAAGCATAGTTTTGACATTGCCAGTTTCATCATATATTCACAGGACTATGTGAAGCTCTATCTTAGTCCTGTCCAGCATATGTCAAGAAGTCGCAAGAAATGTAATTTATTTTTGTAAAACCTCACGGCCATTCAGTCATTTATGTGTGTGTGTTAAACTTTTACCTAATGGGTAACGATATTGCTGCATTTCGAATGACTGTGGGGTTATTTAATTCAAGTAAATATTGTTGTCGTAAAAAAGTCGTTTACATGTGGAGTGCATCAAACGAATTTGTATTATTTCTTCTCACCCTTTTCGGGCTATCGCGCGCTTTACTCTCAGGTTGCATTATTCGACCGTTTGTCTTTGAAATGAATTTGTTATTAATTGACGCTTTACGCTTTCTTTTACTTTTATCAGGGGATATCGAGTTAAATCCAGGACCGGATTACAAGGCACTCAGTGTCTTGCATTTGAATGTGCGGTCAATACGTAACAAACTTGATTATGTAGCTAGTAATCTGTGTAATTTTGACATTTTATGCTTCACGGAAACTCATCTAACGGATGTTATTCCCGATAATGCTTTAACAATTGAAGGTTTTAATACATGTTTTCACCGTAAAGATTTTACACCGCACTCCAGCGGCTTATTAATTTATGTAAATGAGTCTTTACTGTCGCGGCGTGTTATTGAGTTAGAATGTCCCAGTCTGCACTCATTATGGATTGAACTTAATACTGGCTACTTCTCCGCTTTACTCTGCTGCTTTTATCGTCCCCCTAACTCAAACGTATCATTTTGGAATGACCTCGAAACTAATATTGACAAAGCCTTGGATATGAACCAAAATGTTATCATGCTTGGCGATATAAACGAAGACCAACTCAAAAACTATACACGTCTTAAACAGTCTTTGGCAATATTTAATTTTAGGAACGTTATAACTGAAGCAACAAGAGTCACTTCCAATACTTCTACATCAATTGACCCCATACTTGTCTCAGATAATTTAATTGTATTGAACAGTGAGGTTATACCAATTGATAATTCTGTAAGTGATCACCATGCCACGGCTGCGCACATTAAAGTCCCATCAGTCATAAGTAAACCGTTGCAGAGACATGTTTGGTTGTACAAACGAGCTGATTTCCAACGTCTCAACAATTTAATTAACACCGAAAATTGGAATTTTATAACAATGATGAGTGTAGAAGATGCTACCACTTTATTTACGGCCAAACTTTTAGAACTAATGAAATTATGTATTCCATTTAAATTAGTTACAGTCCGTCCTAATGATAAACCTTGGTACGACTCTATGATACGTACATTTGCCCGTAAACGCGACCGACTTAAAGTTACCGCGATAAAACAACCTTCTGAAAACAACTGGGCTAAGTTTAAACGCGCTCGTAACAAAGTCAATAATATGATTAAACATGCAAAGGAACAATTTTACTCCAATATTGAAACTACATTAACTGATTTAAAATCAAGCAATTCCAGGCAATACTGGAAGATGTTAAAACATCTCATAAACTCACATTCACATTCTGATGTGATACCACCCCTAAAATCGGTCGATATACATGGCCGTGTAACTATATATACTTCTGAAGAAGAAAAGGCAACGTGCTTAAACAATTATTTTGTTTCCATTTCAACTTTAGATTCATCTTCGGGAGTTCTTCCCGTCTCTACTCAGTTTCCATTTGCCAGTTTGCAAAATGTGTCCATAACTGAAACTGAAATTATCGATTTAATCAAAATTTTAATAACTAACAAAGCTGTTGGGGAAGATTTAATAAGTCATCTTGTTCTTAAGCGTACTAGCGAGTCAATTTCAAAACCGCTATGCCTTTTGTTTAATAAATCACTACAAGAATGCACATTTCCTTCATCATGGAAAAATGCAATTGTGATGCCATTATTCAAAAAGGGTGACTCGAACATACCTTCAAACTATCGCCCAATCTCTCTTTTAAGCTGCATAGGAAAACTTATGGAGCGTGCTGTATATAAACACTTATATAACCATTTTATTGCACACAATTTAATTTACTGCAAACAATCAGGATTTCTTAGAGGACACTCAACAGTTTATCAACTCATTGATATATTTGATCAAATAGCTCGATCTATTGACGACAAGAAACTTAATTGCATGATATTCTGTGATATATCCAAGGCGTTCGACCGTGTTTGGCACCGAGGTCTTTTATTCAAACTTAAACAAAATGGCATAAGTGGAAATATATTACAATGGATAGAGAGTTACTTGTCTAACCGTACCCAAAAAGTTTTTGTCGGCTCAGCAAAGTCGCAGTCATTAGAAGTAAATGCCGGTGTCCCCCAGGGCTCAGTATTAGGGCCGTTGTTTTTCTTGATTTACGTTAATGATATTGTAGAAAACCTTTTAAGTATTGTCCGACTATTTGCTGATGATACTTCATTATCATGTACCACATCTGTATTAACCGATCTCGAGGGTATTTTAAACCATGACCTATGCCTAATTAACGTATGGGCAAAGCGTTGGCTTGTTGATTTTAATCCCCAAAAAACTGAAGCTATTCTATTCACAACACAAAAGAATATTCCTCTTCCCAAGTTAATGTTTGGTAATGTACCCGTAACATTTGTTGATGAACACAAACATCTCGGTCTTACGCTTAGCAGCGATGGTAAATGGAACAACCACATCAATAATATTATGACTTCCGCGTCGAAAATCCTTGGCGTTATGCGAAAAGTAAAGTACAAACTATCAAGAAAATGTCTAAACCAAATATATTTCACACATTTGCGACCATTATTAGAATACGCGTGTGTTGTATGGGACGGTTGTACATTGTACGACAAAGAATTACTTGAAAAAATCCAAAATGAAGCCGCGCGTATTGTCTCAGGCCTAACCAGATCCGTCTCACTTAGAAACCTTTACACTGAAGTTAAATGGCCAAGTCTAGAAAAACGACGAAGTTATCTAAAACTAATTAATATCTACAAAATGCATAACGGTCAGTGTCCCAATTACCTTAATAATCTTCTACCACCAACAGTTCATGAACAATCTTCTCGTAATCTTAGAAACGCGGAAGACTATATTATTTTATCAAGACGAACTTTACTTTATTCACGCTCGTTTTTACCATCTGCCATTAATCTATGGAATTCGTTACCTATTGATATACGAAACATTGACACCATTTCGAAATTTAAAACTTCTTTGAAACAATTATTTAATTTATGCGAAGATAATCCCCCATACTTTTACAGTGGGGATAGACACTCATCAATCCTACATGCGCGTTTAAGAAATAATTGCAGCAACCTAAACTCAGACTTATTCATTAATCATTTAAAAAACACTCCCCTATGTGCGTGCGGAAATGATGTTGAAAATGCGGAGCATTACTTCTTTCATTGCCATACATACCATCTGCAGCGAATAGCTCTATTTACTGCGCTAAGATCGTTTCATCCGCTTAATTGTGAGGTGCTCCTTTATGGTAAGCCTTCACTAAATAATGAAAACAACACCATCATTTTTAACGAAGTTAAAAAATATATTATTACGACAAAGCGATTCATTGCTTAGCTACTTTTTTCCATTTTGCTGGACAGGACTTATTACTATCTTTATTACTATCTTTATTACTATATGTATTCTTATCATTATTAATATCCTTTATTGTATAAGTTATATGTATATTTTCTTTAAAATCATTATTATATTATTGTTTAATTATTATTATTACTATTTGTATTACTATTTTTGGTAACAACTGTTATTATTAGTAGTACTGATGTCATCATATAATAAATATAATTATTGAGATTTATGTTCCCAATTGTATACTGTGTAAATGACATGATTAATATTTTATGTAAATCTGTCACCATTACAACATGTTAAAACTATCGCAAGGGAAGGACCCCCGATAATGTTGAAGAACTTCAGGTCTAACCCTTTTTCCATTTTGTATGTATGGACCAATGTATATATTTGTATAATGTCATTATCTGGAAATAAAATATGTTTAAAGTAAAGTATCTTACACAAACACATTTGCTTATAAGATAAGCACTGTTTTGACATTGGCCTGTTTCCTCCTATACATAGGACTATGTGAAGGCTCTAGCCTACGCCAAGGACAAGGAACAGGTGGCGTCTGCCGGTCTGGACAGATCCATCTTCCTGTGGGACGTGAACACCCTCACCGCCCTCACTGCATCCAACAATACAGTTACAAGTACCGTATTAACTTGATACAAAAACTATTTACTTAGTTACAAGTACCGTATTTACTTGGTTATAAGTACCTTATTTTCTTGGTTACAAATACTGTATTTACTTGGTTATAGGGCATTCTGAGAAATTTTCTGTTTTAAATCTGTCCATAGACACAAACTTATTAGTTTGAAGATTGTCACTACTATAACAGCTCTAGTTAATTTATCAGTGTATATTTTTGATAGTAAAGAGATGAGCTATTGTAGCAGGCTGATAAGCCTTGTTATTGTATCTTACTTATCAAGTCCGTTTCCTGGAAACTTGGTGTTTTAGGAAAGATTCTGAAAACACTTCCCCAGTGGGGATCGAACCCACATCCTCCCAGTCCCAAGGCTTACACTATATCCATAAGATGTAATCAATGCTAGATGGAACACCAAACTATGTAAAAGCTATTAAATGAAATGTATACATACCTGTAAAGTAAACAATTACATATAAAACCTTAAAATGACTCCTCACATTCATTACATATATAAATGTTGCATATAAAAAATGCAAACTTGTATGAGATGATAACTATACAGTTATTCCTATAATGTAAATTTGTTCATTCTGTTTTTAGCATCAAGTCTGAACGGCAACAAGGACTCCATCTACTGCCTGGCAATGAACCCCTGGGGCACGGTGATAGTGTCGGGCTCCACAGAGAAGGTGCTCCGCGTGTGGGACCCCCGTACCTGCGTCAAGATGATGAAGCTCAAGGGACACACGGACAACGTGAAGGCTGTGGTGCTGAATAGGGACGGCAGTCAGGTACGAGGACATTAGGCTTTGTTTAGTAGAATAAAGTGTTATCGGAATATTTTATTTTGAAAGCATTGAAAGCCATAGGCTTATCGATTAAGTCCGTTTCCTTGGTAGAACCAATACTAGGTGTCTTTGGGGGAGATCTAAAGAACGCTCCCACATTAGGGATCAAACCCTTGACCTCCTGGTTGCTAGGCCATCACCATATCCACTAAGCCATGGCATTTGGTTGGGGAAAAATAGGCTTTGTTTAGTAGAATATGTTGCGATCCAGATCTCCACATTTTTGGAAAAACCCATCTTTGCTGAGCAAATTATTTCACAATTATACCTCAAAAGCAAACCAATTTTAATTCTACAGTAGTTCTTTCTGCACCTATAGCACCAATTTCAAATTGATCCAGAGTTTAAATTCACTGCATAGATAATCAAATGATTTACTTTGTTATGTTATCTGTTGCTTTTCCTCATTCAAACAAACAATGTTTCTTTTTTTCTTGCATTATTCAGACTTCAGTATCAAGATATTGTACCATGGTCTATTGCAGTGCCTGTCTGGGGGATCTGACGGTATGATCCGGCTATGGTCGCTCGGACAACAGAGGTGTATAGCCACATTCCGTGTGCATGATGAGGGGGTCTGGGCTCTGCAGGTAGAAAGATAATTATAAGTGAAACATTTAACATTCAATTTGTACAACTGCAAGAGAGCCCTTATTGATTTCCTTTTGTTGAGGTTTGGGTTTTGTAACACAAACATATTGACTGTTTGGGTTTTTTATTCGGAGTTTTGAAGAACTTCAGTAACAAGAATGTTTCTGTGATTGTTTCATTTGTTTGAAGCCAACAACACTTAATTTGGTAATTTCCGCGGGTTGTAACAGCACCAAAATTAAGTTGATACTTTTTTCAGTTTTCAAGAAGTGTGATTGTTTAATATGGCAAATGACAGCTGTGTGTTTATGGTGCAAAACAGAAGAGAGTTCATAACACAGGAAATCTCAGTTTAAATTATTTATTATTTTTTAGACTTAAAAATACTGTTTACTGTGCCTGTATGTTTGTATATTTAAACAAGAAGTCAGATTGTGCGAACTGCACAGGCTAATCTGGGACGACACTTTAAGCACATGCATTAAGCCAAGTTTTCCCAGAACGAGACTCAATTGTTTTTTTCAGGCCAACGAGAGCTTTAGTATGGTGTATTCAGCGGGGAGAGACCGCAGAGTGTGGGCAACTGACATACGTAACACGGACTATAGGTGCTGTGTGTGCGAGGAGAAGGAACCGGTACTCAAGGTACAAGACATTAATTTAAACCTATTTATTTGAGCACAATTGCATTGGAAGCCTAAGTCTAATTTAAATGCTCTCAAGTTTCTTTACTAGGCTGACCCCATATCCATTACGCAATTGCAATACATTGTCTTGCATAGGTCAGCTTGAGATGTAAATTGTATCATACACCTATAGGGAACCAGACTGGTTTGCTCAGTTTGTAAAATACATGCCCCAATTTCTCCACTTTTCATAAGGCAAACAGGTTTAAGTCTATAATTTCATCAATTTAAATTAATCACTTAAAACTGTATTGAAATATAAATTCAGTAAATAGGTCAAAATATCAAATTCAATAGGCAAAATGTTATAATTCAGTACAAAGTCATGTGTTTTCTTTTTAAGCTGGAGTTGACCAATGCTGAAACCCCAGCGCTGTGGGTGTCCACGACCAATTCCAGTATCAAATGTTATGTAGGTACTTGTGTACATAAATGTGTCATCCATCAAAGTCAACCGATTGGACTCTGATGACCCTAGTAGAAATATTGATGGCATTTTCATTACCCCAACAAAAGTGGGCAGGATTCTGTAGCATACATCAAGATCAAGAAATGTATTTCCCTGTCCATACTTCCACATCAACACAAGGACATGTATAATTGGGTTTAAAATTACAATTCATGTATCTTTTTCCTGATCACTGCTTACTTTCAGGGCGGAAATCAGCTGGCAGTCTATGGTTGAAGAGTTTTGATGAAGCTTTAGAGTTCATTCTGTTATTTCATATCTGTATTATAGTATGGGATTGATGCCTATGATGTTCTACATGAATGTTTAAGGAATTAAATAATACTGTTTTAAACTAACAAGAACTGAACTTTTTGTTTAAATCTTTGTTGTCACATCCTCAAACTGCCTTGTGAAATGATGAAATAATACTTCCATGTTTTAATCAAAGTTATGTCTCCACCATGTTTCAAACAGCATACATTGTACATGCACAGTTTAATGTTTAATAACATTTTGTTTATTTGTACTACTATTATTGGAAATTATTATGTTCTTTTGTTTATTAAAAAAATAAATTAACAATCACTGCTTATCACGGGATAAATATGATACTAGATAAAAGTTAAATACAGATAAGCGTATGTGCTCGGTACGAAAACCAGAACCCTGAGCCTTTATGTTATTAAGCCAGGATAAATAACTTACCTGTATTAAACACTGACCTTGTATTCTCTGTATGTAAAAGTTCTGATCTCACAGAATTTTTAATTAAAAATAAAGCCTGAACCCTTTCCCACTCAGCAGCAAAGTGAAATGGCTATATGCAACCAGCATAAAACCAAAACAGCCTGCTAATAACTCGCAGTCTGTTCAGGTTTTATGCTGTTTGCTGCTCATCAGTACCTTCTGGTTAGAAATGAAGCCTTTAAAACTTGAATCAAGTAAAAAGGTAATAAATTTAATTGGATTATCTAAGAGACTACAAATGCATCAAAAACAAATACGTAGCATTTATATAGCGCAAAAATTATTAACATTTTCTTTTGCACTTTACAATAACATGTTAAGCATTAAGAGGAAAAATTGTAAACAGTATCCATTTCTGTTCAATAGCTTTAAAACAATCAGAATTTACTATAATAGTCAAAATGCGAATCTGAGAGGTAAATGGTAAACGACCTCTTTTTATATTTTTCAGAATGTGAAGTCAGTAAGTAAACATCTTCAGTCGTCCCTGGACAATGTCTCAGTACCTCCCGTGTGCACACAGCCTGAATTCACTATCAAAGGTATGCTGAACATTTATAGAGTTATGTGGACTCTTAGTTTAGTTTAAACCTATTTATTTAAGCTCGATCGCATCGTAAGCCCCCAGCTTATTTAAACGCTATCAAGTCAGGCTCCTGGAGAGAACAAGTACTTGGTGTTTGTGGGGGAGATCTTAAGAACTAACAATTTATAGATGTTCCTATTGCACATGTTAAAGCTTAGTTTAAACGTATTTTTTAAGCTTGATTGCATCGAAAGCCTTTATTGTTTATTGATTCACTCTGTTTCCTGGGTAGAACCAGTACTTGGTGTTGTAAGAGACGATCTTGAGAAAGCCTTTCTAAACATGTCTTTTATTAACCTAAAACTTAATATAAAAACTAATGAGGTTACATATAAGAATGATTTCACAGTTCAAACATATTTTGCATGTCTTTACTGTATGCTACACATGGCAGGTGGTTCCAGTATCCGACAGTACCATGTTCTCAACGACAGGCGTCACATCATCACCAAAGATACTGAAGACAGTGTGGCAGTATGGGACGTATTGACGGTGGGTATTTACCATTTAAAGCTTACCACTCAGAAGTAAAAATGGCTATATGCAACCAGCATAAAACCAAAACAGACTGCGAGTAACTCACAGTCTGTTCAGGATTTTTGCTGTTTGCTGCTCATCAGTATCTAAGGGTTGGA
Organism: Dreissena rostriformis; assembly: GCA_007657795.1. NCBI lineage: Eukaryota > Metazoa > Mollusca > Bivalvia > Myida > Dreissenidae > Dreissena > Dreissena rostriformis. The sequence goes on from VMBQ01003036.1 coordinate 90,219, forward strand.
ATTGAAGGCTTTAAAACTTGAATCTAGTTAGATACGGAAGAGAGAATGTGGCAGTATGGGACGTATTGATGGCGAGTATTTAAAGCATATTTGAAAGCTCTTGTTAATTAAAGGTGATTTTTTTAATTTCAGTTTGAGGTCATATTTTTATACAATGAGAGGCCATAGAAGCATACATTATGTTGTGTCAGTTGCTTACACTTGGTAATGAATGAAATAAATATTTATTTTTACATTAAAATCAACACATTTCATTTGATATTTTTTACCAAAAAATATACTTCATGGAATCTTTTATCTTCAACTGTTGCTGTAACTGTTGTCCGTTACAGAAATACATAAATGTTTTTAAAATATTGATTAAATGAATACATATTAGTGTGTGAAAATTAGTGACCATACCACAGACAAATATATCCAAAGGGTTGTTATTCATAGGACTTGGCTGTTAAAGCATATCACTAAACTTGATTTTTGCAAAGAAGAGACTTCCTTTAAAAAAATATAAAAGCGGAAAGCATCATCCCTGATTAGCCTGTGTGGACTGCATAGGCTAATCAGGGATGAAACTTTAGGCACATGCATACAAGGCTGCTCATATGACAATATAATTATATGACAGGCCCAGAGGGTTGAGGACCTTGGCAAGAAGGACTATGAGGAGGAGATCAAGAACAGATTCAAGATGGTCTACGTGCCAAACTGGTTCTCTGTGGATCTCAAAACTGGGGTACGATGCTTCTAAACTTAGAATTTTGTAAAACATGATTATTGTTGTAATTTAGAGCTTTCTGCATGTTCCAATAATCAGCAGTAGGAGGTAGGCTCGCATGTTGTGTGCATTTCTTTTAATAACCAGTAGACAAATGTATGATAGTACAAGAACTGGGACCTCTCCACCTCTCTGATTTTCCATGATTTTAAGTAAATCAATTAAACTTTGCAAAAATGTGCTATTATGGAGTATTCATTCCATCCCTATTCACCAGTTGTTGTAATGTCTCCACAGATGCTGACTATCCACCTGGAGGAGACGGACTGTTTCTCAGCCTGGGTGTCAGCCAAGGAGCTGGGCATCACACTGGCCCCTGAGGAGGCAGAAACCAAATGTAGGCACACGGTAGTCATGGGTCAATTCAGGGTGGTCATTACATACCGTACTTGACCATGTATTAGAACCATGTGTAACGCTTACCCTATTTTATAATGCCAAACAAGGCGTTTATTATGGATATTTTGGAAAGCACAATGAATTTTTCGCAAATAAGCACTCAGAATACAGTTGTATCAATGTATAATGTGCACCAAATTGTGAAATTGTTGGGTTTAAAACTGCGTGTCATGAGCCTATTGCTGGTCATCAGCAAAGTGTTGGTCATTAGCCAAGGGAACTTGAAGTGTGGCAATGGCACTAAGTGGCCAATATGAGCAGAGTTTTGTTTATTGGTCACTGCAGCAGCTATTACCCAAAGTGGTGGCCATGAGTCAAGTGTTGTCTATTGTACCAAGAGTGGGCTCTTAAGCAAGTGTTGGCTGTTACCATAAAAAAAAAACTGTCTTTAATCAAGCATGGATTTTACCCAAAAATGGCTGCAATTAGACATAATGGGGCCACTACACATGTTGAAGCTATTAACAGAAAGGCAGTGATACAATTTCATTCCTAATGAAAAGGTAGCCATTTTTCATAGTGACTGCTGTATTTGAAATGTAATGGTTGAACTAAGATACTTAAAATATGATAAGGTTTTTAGAACAAAAAAAATCAGTATTTTATTCAAGCGTAAACACAAAATTTGGTTACGAAACATACAATGGTTTTGTTATTTGCGCAATGACAATGTTTTATTATTTTGTTATAATCATATACCGGAATGTTTCAATGCTATCAAGACCTGACTTGTTTTGTTCATTTTTGTAGTGAATGTAGGAAAGCAGCTACTGCAGGCATTACTGGACAGCTGGCCCAGGACACATGTGTTTGACATGCAGCAAGGTATAGCAACATGTGTTTGACATGCAGCAAGGTATAGCAACATTGTTTGACATGCAGCAAGGTATAGCAACATTATTTGACATGCAGCAAGGTATAGCAACATTGTTTGACATGCAGCAAGGTATAGCAACATGTGTTTGACATGCAGCAAGGTATAGCAACATTGTTTAACATGCAGCAAGGTATAGCGACATTGTTTGACATGCAGCAAGGTAAAGCAACATTGTTTGTCATGCAGCAAGGTATAGCAACATGTGTTTGACATTCAGCAAGGTATAGCAACATTGTTTTACATGCAGCAAGGTATAGCAACATTGTTTGACATGCAGCAAGGTATAGCAACATTGTTTGACATGCAACAAGGTATAGCAACATGTGTTTGACATGCAGCAAGGTATAGCAACATGTGTTTGACATGCAGCAAGGTATAGCAACATTTCATGTGTACATACATAACATCAGCCTCGTCATGCGAAAATTGGTCTTGTGCCATATGCAGCATAGGGAGGTCCAGACAAGCCTGCACATCTGCGCAGTCTGTTCAGGAGCTTCACTGTTTGCTAAAGAGACCACGTAACCTTGTGTGACTTTATAGCGGACACTTCGGCTCCAGACCAGACTGCATAAGACCAATATTCATATGGCGCGCCTCATATAAGAGTGTTGATGTCCCCACTGTCACTCTAAACTCATGAGGTTTTGCTGTGAGAAGGATGAAACTTTACAATTATATCAAACATATGCGGACAATTTACGCACCTGGGTATTTTTGTTCATTTTTATGCCCCCGAAGGTGGGCATATAGTGATCGCACTGTCCGTCTGTCTGAAATTCTGTCACACTTTGCGTTTAGGTTTTGCGTTAAGGTTTGTGTTTAGGTTTTGCGTTTAGGTTTCGAAAAATGGTCATAACTTTTGCAATATTAATCATAGCAACTTGATATTTGGCATGCATGTGTATCTCATGGAGCTGCACATTTTGAGTGGTGAAAGGTCAAGGTCATCCTTCAAGGTCAAAGGTAAAAAAAAAACTCCAAGGGAAGGAATAAGCTTTGTAAGGGAGATAATTTCTAAACCTGCCACATGATAAATATAAATC
>VMBQ01003036.1:97484-112290 GCA_007657795.1 Dreissena rostriformis
TTTTTTTTTTTTTTTTTTTTTTTTTTTCAAAGCGGCGCAGTAGGGGGCATTGTGTTCTGACAAACACACCTCCTGTTTCTCTTGGTTTTGATATCTTCTTTTGAGTTGATTCTTATAACTCATTATCACTTTTAATCTGTTTGATAGTCGGTCTGTCTCTGTCCCTCCGTCTGCCTGTCAGTCTGTCTGTCTGCCTGTGTGTCTCCTTCTCTTTCTCCTCTCTCGTTCTCTCTCACACGCACACTGAATCCTCATCCTAACACATCCCCCATACCTCTCTCCTCAGGGACCGCCTCTCGGCCAACGACATGATCCAGGTACGCAAGGTCATCGAGCACGTCTACGAGAAGGTCCTGGGTCAAGGGTCAGACGCGGGGTCACAGGCCCCTAGCACCGGGGGCGGGGCCTCGGGAGACAGGGTCGACGTTGAGGGTGAGGACATCTCTGCCATTGCAGAGGAGAAAGTGGAGCTACTGTGCAATGATCAGGTACGAGAACAGTGTGGAGGCTTGGTCGTGTACTGTGAATTTAGTCAATTTCGTTGACCTGGGCAAATATTCACCAACCAATTCACAGGCTTAAGAACAAAAAATAGTCTAAGGCTCAATAACAATACCTGCAAGTGTGCATATTTAAAGGCTAAAAATGGTGCTGATTCTATTAACATCTGGCTCTTAATGAAGAATTATATGATTATAGGTGCTAACTGCCATGCTAGACTTCACCTTCAAGTAGTTTTAGAACATTAAAGTTTAAATAATATTCTTTATTTTAAACTAAAGTCGAAGAATCTGTTGGTGAATATGGGCCCTAAAATTTGGTATTAACATCTCTTAATAGTTATAATTCTCTTGTCTTAAATGACATCTTTGTTCAGATCTTTTCAGACAGGGCACATAATCAAAGATTTGTAATTTGAAAAATGTCCCCTTAAGAACTTTGTTACGTGTATTTATCTCTACAACAATTTTGTTCTGTGTTTTCAGGTGTTGAACCCAACCATGGATCTGCGAACTGTAAAACATTTCATCTGGAAGCAGGGTGGGGACTTGACATTGCACTATAGGCCCTTAAAGTGAACAACATTAATGGCAACATAGTACTAATGAAATATGTGTGACATAGTCAGACCCAGTAGGCTTAGCTCACACTGTATGTGGTTAGGTCTTCAGACTGCAAACAGTGAAGACCCAACCGAAATACTAAAGGCTTGAAAACAAGTAGGGGAGACTTTGGATGGAATCCGCTGGAAAATTGCCTTTTTCTTGTGCATGTACCAGAAACAGATGAATGTGCAGCCAGTTCATTGACTTTTCAGCAATGTACATGAAATTAGTGTGAACATTTGAACCATGGAGACAAAAATGAGCCATTAACCCATTTATGCCTAGTGGACTCTCCCATCCTTCTAAATTGGATCAATTTATTTCCAAAATTAGGAATGTCTAGTATATTTATTTCTATATTTAGATTATTTCTTACAGAAAAAATTCTTTAAGCAAACAGCGCAGACCCTGATGAGACGTCTACGCTGTTTGCCAAGGCCGGTCTAGATGATAGGCATAAATGGGTTAATGCTGTGCGTGTTCTAGATGCAGAAAACAGTATCAGTTGAAGTATTTGCGTTTAGAGGTGATATGGCCTTGTGAGCAACATATTTTGTGGTAATACTAGTAATCTCAATACTTAAGTAGGAAAATGTTTGCATTAATCAAGATTTGGGTAAAAAAAATACCTATTATATGGGGTATCAAATTTGAAACACTGCGGTAGATTGTGTGGTTCATATAGTGTTATTAGTTGTTTTATCTAGTTTATTACATGAAATATAAAATCATTACATTAGTGACACATGCTTGTATTTGAAAGTCTAGAAATGCTAGCGATAGATTACTTCTGTGTGAATTATTTGTGTAATTCTTGAAGTTTGTTTTATTTGTATATTGTATTGTTAACATTTTTGTATCACGAATCATTCTTATGTTGTGATGTTTTAATTAATTTGTTGAAAAAACATGTTGAGATGCCAATAAGGGTTATAGTTGGGAATTGTATAGGTTGAAGTTTCTCTTATTATATAAAGGTGTAATTCACTGTATTAAATATATATATTTTAATGGAAACTTAAAACACAAGTGGACTCATGTTTTCATTGTCTGAAAAGCGTTTACAGTGTACAGGTTGAACAAATTGACCTGGCTAATGTAATGCTTTATTGGATTTTCCTATATTATCCCTTGCCATATGCGAAGTTATATAGTTTTGGCATTGTCAGTCCATCCGTCAGTACCTCTGTCTGTATGCAACAAACTTTTTAGGGCTATATCTTAGAAACTATATTAGATTTCAGCATGAAACTTCATGGGTGATGCCAATCAGGAGAAGTACCATGCACATGAACCATATGATAACCATACACTTTCTTAAATAAGAGGTATTGCCCTTTGTTGTTTTTGTATGATGTAACTTTTCAGGTCTCTGTCTCAGATACTATACAAGATTTTATAATGAAACTTCATAGATGTATAGATATTAATGAGGAGAAGTGCCATACTCAAGAACCGTAACGCTACACTTTCTTAAATAAGAGTTATTGCCCTTTGTTGTTTTTGTATGATGTAACTACAAATAAGTGAGAAAACTCACAACCCTTCAAATAACCTTTTCTTTAAGGTCTGCACCCATCAATTAACAAAATTTATTCGAGGGGGAATATCAATTCAAAGAATTCAATTGTTTTACTTAATTTGTGCAATGAAGGTTTTGCACATGTTTATGGAATATAGCTCTTTCATGGATTTGACATGATTCTAGTATATATTTATTGACAGTTTGGTAATATTATAATTATATTATGACATCAAAGTTCAGTGTCTTGTGTCGGGGGTGGGGGCATATGTGTTTGTTTAACTTAGATTCCTGTTATATAAGGCTATTGTATAAAGTAAATTTAATTGTTTATGGTTGTATTATTGGAGTGCAACTTAACAGTTTTGCAACATTTAATGCAACATTTGTGTTTATTTAAGATAAAATAGTTTTATTAATTTTAAAATTGTGTATACATAGATGTAACATGGAACCCTAATATTATGATTGTTTCCAGTATTTATTGTTATTTCATTATTAACTGCCTAACAAGTACTTGAAATAAAGTTCAATAACTAGAAAATGTTTTCCTTCTTTAATAACAAATATATTTGTTGAAAACCTATTCCATGCATATAAAGATATATAATAGGTTTAGCATAGTATTATTTAGCAGTTACACTAGTATGACGTTGAACACACACATCAACGTATGCAGTTAATTAAATATCGGAATAATGAAATTCCAAACTTATTATCAGGAGATACATTATTTTTACCATGCAATAGTTATTCATTTTAGTCAAGTGACCAATTGCTTATACAAAAACATATATGCCTATCTGTCTATACAGGGCACAACAATTATCACTGAACAGATACTGATAAAAGCTGGTGTCACCGCCTAGGAATAAATTACATGTAACGGTGACTAACGCTTTTACAACACATACGAATAACCAGTAAGCATGCTTTACAGTTATTCAGCTTATAATAAATAATACAGAAAAAAAAACTCGCAAATATTTGAGGTTCTTTTAATACGAAACACACGTTACACAAAATGAGCAAATAATCATATGGCAGTACAGATGCAAGAAGGGCGGGTTCATGTTTTCTTACACGCGCTTGGGGATATCAGGTTGTTTATAAGTTTACAACTTTAAGCAACTATTAAACAAAAATACATGATAATATAAATAATAGAGGGGCTACAGCGTAAACAGAAAATTGTTACGCTATTTCCTGTAAAAGGAGAGGTTATAAGATACAACAGAGAACCTACAGTTTCAAACAGTGTGTAGATTTGCTAGAAATCGGTTGCGCGTGAGAATCAAAGTATGATTGTTTCGCTTATCAAATAGTGAATGTGATCACAACTTCATATAAAATTAGAATACAATTGATTAATAAATGTACATTATGCTTCCTGTTTTCCGTTTAAAACAAAACACGGTTACATCTTCTTTTTCTGTCGAAATGAGTATTTGACTATATAGTTCCATAACATGTGATTGCTATTGAAACTTCAAAATAATTCCTTGTAGTTTATTCACATGTTAATCATATCCCACTTCTAGAAACCGCTATGGTATCGTTGCACTTCAGTATCATGAGCTTATCAGATGACCATGATGACAAAAATAGCACGTGGTGGTGCTGTGATGTTGATTAACAGAAAACAATCAGGGAGGTGGTTGATCTGTTCGCGTAAAACAAATAAACAGACGACGGACAGATCTGTTGGGAACTTTTTTCTCCAAATTAAAACAAACTCATGAATAGACGTCCAGCCATTTAGAAAAAAGGAAAAATCGGCGTACACCCATTACAAAATTTCAACGAAGAATGATTGTTTGCCAAACATCTGATTACTTTTCGGTCCGCAAAATCAACAAGTTCTGCCGATACGCGTTTCTGATTTTGCACTATCAATAGGATATTGGCTACACGTCAACAGCCTAACCAGACATGGGTACGTTCAGGTTTCTTCCTCCACTTCTATACTTTCTTCTATACTGTCTTCTATACTGTTGTTATTTCCATCATCCAGCGGCGCCTTCTCGATTCCCGCGCTTATCAACTGTGGCACGTTTTCCCCGAACGCCCCGTGCACATTTCCCGCCGGCGCGTAATTTGCCACGACGTAAATGCCGCCCTCGCTGGCGCGCGCCCAGGCGATCCCGAGCAGTTTAGTGTCCCGCCAGACTACCTGGGTAAAGTGGCCGGTCTTGTAGGAGAACTCGGGGCTGCCAAAGTTGTACTGAAGGATTTCGTTGTACCAGGAGCGAACCGCGTCTCGAGCTGAAATTATCAGAAGTCAGCATGTTTATTGTATTTGGTTTAAACCTATTTAGTTAAGCTCGATTGCACCGAAAGCCTTATTGGCTTATTGGAACGCTCTCGAGTCCGTTCCTGGGTAGAACCAGTACATAGTGTCTTTGGTGGAGATCTAAAGAACGCTTCCAAAGTAAGGATCAAACCCTTGATCTCCCGCTCGCAAGGCGGACACCGTATCCACTACGCCACAGCGCCCTTTAGATTTATTTTATTTGATTATACTCGAAGTTAAAACCAATCACTCGCATCATTTCTATGTCTGAATGTTTGTCCTTTGTCGTATGGATATCACGCTAATTAATAGGCTACATCATTCGTGTATGTCATTCTGTTTGGTTACCATGTACGCATGTGAATGAAATATCAATCTCAGTTCATGCAACGTTTGACAAACCTATTACATATGTCAAACAAAATACAACCATGAGTTCCATGATCAATAAGACTCTACGAAAGAATTCGGTCGTAACCAGTTTTAAGACGGAACCGTAATTATTGTATACTCAAGAGAATTAGACTTCACAATTTGCTGCTTTTGTATCGTTAATCAGTAATGGTCGTTTGCAATCGATTGGACGATACATCGACATAGTTCTAAATGTTCAATATCACATAAAAGTCAATGCCCGTATCATGCAACACTCGTGTGTGGATAAATAGGGAATATTACATGAATGTGGTGTTCCGTTGGAATGTATTGGACACTGAAATACGCAATACCTATCCAGTGACTTGTATTTAATAGTGGAAATACTCCATCATTTTAGAAATTAAAGGTATATAATACAACTGTTCATTTCATATTTTGTAGTGAAATATAGAAAGCTACCAGTACCTCATATTCTTGTATAACTCAAAAAGATGCCTTTTTAAATATTTCGTACATAAAAAGCAACATTGTATTGCTATCGGAATGATAACGCTTGTATCATGACGTAAAATAGTCCTTTTAAAGTGTTATAATAAAGCCTACACGAAATTATCGTCGAAAATCCACGAGTGCTATGGCGTTACACTTTAAAATAATAAATTTAGTATACAGAATAATTCAACGATATACCTTTTTCTCTGTATACACTTTATAAAAAAACAAAACGTGTCACCTTTCGGGACGGTGCCTCCATTTGACGTCCAGCACATGTAGATGTTCTCGCCAATCTGACTTTCATCGCTCAGCGTGCAGTTGCTGTGGATCATCATGTTCTTCTCTGCAATCTCATTGGCCCAGACTTGCGCATGCGCGGTCAATGTTTTGGATGCCTTCAACTCCGGTGCGCCATGCAAGGACCTGTGCAAAGGAGCCGCGGGAATAGTTTATAGGTTACAAAAAGTACCGTTCCTACTAATCTATGCATTACCATACGTGTATAGCTAGATAAACTAATGTCCGTTTGCGACAGAATTTACGCCACGAACCACGTCGTGACGTAATGTTTGTAAGAGTCGTTTCGTAACGGTCAAAAAACCGGTAATATAAAAATACATTAAGTAAAAGTAAATATACCAAGAAAACACTGTCAGTACAGAGACTACTGATAAACTGAGAATATATGCGTAAAACACTGTAAGCAGACCGATTACAGATACACGGAGAATGTGTTAATCCTCCAAGCAAACACGGCCAGCCGTGAGACTACGGTTTTACTGAGAATATGCGCGTACATCTTCAAATAAAAGACGCTCAGCAGATAGATTATCATCTTCGGAACCACCGTTCACTCAAGTACGCTATGCTTCCCGAGTATAGATGTGACAACGGAATATACAAGAACACCACGGGTTCCCACCATGATATACTACGCGAGTTCGCCCCTGTATTAGTTTAACCCATTTTTTGCCTAGTGGACTCTCCCAGCCTTCTAAATTGGATAAAAAAAATCCAAAATTAGGGATGTCTAGTATATTTATTTCTATATTTAGAATATTTCGTAGAGAAATTCCTTTAAGCAAACAGCGCAGACCCTGATGAGACGCATGCGGCGTCTCATCTGGGTCTACGCTGTTTGCCAAGGCCTTTTTTCTAGACGCTATGCATACATGGGTTAAACATATTTATTTTAGCTCGATTGCATCGAAAGCCGAAGGCTTATTGAAACGCTCTCGAGTCCGTTTCCTGGGTATAACCAGTACTTGGTGTATTTGGTGCATATCTAAAGAACGCTCCGACGGTGGAGATAGAACCCGTGACCTCCCGGTCGGTAGGAGGACACCATATCCACTACGCCACGGCGACCTTTTAAACGCACCTGTATTGGTTGTGAACGGTCACCGCCTCCTGTATTGATTGTGTACGCACATGTATTGGTTGTGTACGTACCTGTATTGGTTGTGGTACGCACCTGTATTGGTTGTGAACGGTCACCGCCTCCTGTATTGGTTGTGTACGTACCTGTATTGGTTGTGGTACGCACCTGTATTGGTTGTGTACGCACCTGTATTGGTTGGGTACGCACCTGTTTTGGTTGTGTATGCACCTGTATTGGTTGTGGTACGCACCTGTATTTATTGTGGTACGCACATGTATTGGTTGTGTACGCACCCGTATTGGTTGTGTACGCACCTGTATTGGTTGTGTACGAACCTGTATTGGTTGTGGTATGAACCTGTATTGTTTGTGTACGCACCTGTATTGATTGTGTACGCACCTGTATTGATTGCGTACGTACCTGTATTGGTTGTGTTCGCATCTGTATTGATTGTGTGCGCACCTGTATTGGTTGTGGTACGCACCTCTATTGGTTGTGTACGCAACTGTATTGATTGTGTTCGCACCTGTATTGGTTGTGTACGTACCTGTATTGGTTGTGTACGCACCTGTATTGGTTGTGTACGCACCTGTATTGGTTGTGGGCAGCCACTGCCTCCTGCACGAACTCCTGCTCACACAGCTCCCTTTTCCGCTTCCTCTCCTCTCCCTGAGGACCATTGGTTTTGTCCCCGATGACCGCTGAAGCTACGGTGAGGTCCACTTCTTTGGACCTTTTCCGCTTCCGGGAGTCTGCGGACTTAGCCAGCCGTTTCCGGGAGTCTGCGGACTTAGCCAGCCTCTGGTAGCTGCTACGGCTTCGTTTCCTGTTTGAGGCCATTATGGATGCGCTGCAGCCCATTTCGGTGGGCACACCGCCGGAATTAACTTGCTTTATATTATGAACAGTTATGATTTTTAGTTTTGATTTGAATCTCAAATGAGTTTAATTGTTCTAAAAAACAATTAGGTCAAACTACAACGGTTGTTTGATAGCCCAGCACCACGATTTCCTTTGTGAAAGACACATTCCGCACTAAAATCCCTATGTTTGCATCCGCATTTTGCGTATTGAGAATATGTTTCCACCCGCTAGCTTGGTTTGTGGTTGTAAACAATTATGTTTAAAAAAAAAGAAGTTCAACGCAGCTATAGCATTCTGCCGTTAAAGCGGAACACAATCCGAACAAAAGCACCATATATCACACTGGCAACGGTTAGTTTCTTTCGAAAAAGTCGGCGTTCCAAAATTTCCGTTTCCTGACAACCGATTTCCGTCCCTCAGCCAATGTCAGTGACTTCTGCCTGAATCTTCACATAACAGTGAGTGAAAATATACATTTCGCCGTGACGCGCTCAACCGTTCGGGAAAGACAATTGCAAGCATTAAGCGATTGAAATTGAACGCTAATTAATACCCATACCGCATGCTCTGTTTGTTTTTAAACCCATTCATAGCGGTCTACTGTGGGGTTTAAATATCTAATCTGGCTTTTGGTCTTTTGCCTAAAACGTGCATTTGAATAATAAGCGTTTCATGCATCAGAAATAATCAGAATTTAAGATAAAAAATAGATATCAGTTTACACTTGTGTAACATTAACCTAAAAATACTCTATTAACGGATGAATTTTTGTGACATGAGCACTCTTGCTAAATCTTGACGTACTTCTCAGTTTCAGTATTTTTTAAGAGGTGTTTGATATTGTTTACAACAATAGTGCTGAAAAGAAGTCTATCGCGTCTTAAATGTTTTGGCTTGTGTCGCTATATGATACAAACTAAGTACAAGGTCATAACCTTAAAACGCATTAGTCTAATGTATATGATTAAGGTATCGAGTTGAAAAGTATGAAATCTACTTATTTATGATTATGCATAAAACATCATGTTTATCTTTTAATGCCCAGTCTACACTTTATTTGATAACTACCGGTTTAATAGTGTTAACCGAGAAGATGCTGATTGTCATCAAAGTGTTCTTGCTCATAAAAGTCATCTGTGCAAACAAATGGTCAATTGCATTTCTTTATCTCTTTGTTTTATTGCATTAGATACGCTACCGTTTAATTTATTTGCGTTTCGGACTTTACAAACACTTCACATGGACCGGGTGCGATTTAATGCCCCTAATATCGCTTAAAACCATAACTACAAGCCTTCAGTTTTCTGTGATACTAACAGTACAGTCTAAATCATTTTATTGGAAGTTTGGTGGTCTACTGCAATACTTGAAAGTTATGGCGACAGGGAATGATATGAGCAAACATAATGATAGGCGGTTTCCAATTGGAGTACACGTATTTCCCCTTGTGCGAAAGGATTCTGTGACGAAAGAAAGCATGGAGACAAAGGGACCTGAAAATCGCGCGACGCTGTACAGAAGGCTGACAGAAAACAATGAAAGCCAGTTCAGGAAACGGACAGAAACTGAGATTAAGCAGTCTAGTAAGAAGACGGAACAGGAAGACAAACAACTGACAAACCTGCCGAATAAGGCATTAGATAACAGAACTGAACATAATAGCAACCCGTTCATCAAACCAGCAGACGAAACATCGGATCTTCGCGTGCAATTAAAAGGCAGACCATTGTACGTCACCAACCCGTCCAACAAACCAGCAGACGACATTGAGAACCCTTTTAAATGAGCAGACGACACATCGGATCTTCGTCTGCTAGTTGAAGGAAGACCATTGTACGTCTCCAAGGTGATCTTGACCTTAATTTCGCCGGTTTTCAAAAGGTATGCGAAGTTTCTATACCATTAGCCTTGTAATTCATGTATGGTGAAATATTAGTATTTCTGCGAAACATATTATGCTATGGGTGATGGATTTTACGCTGGATATCGTTTGACTTGAGTCTAATTGGCTTAAAAAGCAATTGTGTGAACTTACGTACGATTTTGCACAGCACCTATTTTGATGTGAGCCTAAGTGGTTTTAATACAACTGTGTTAACGTACGTACGTTATGTCGTTCATGAAAACGATAACGTTCGTTCCGCTGTGGGAACTAATGTCGATCGGTGTTTTTATGAATGGTCCCTTCATCGTATAAGTAAATGAACATGATTCAAGACATGTTGGTTAAACAGACAGATTGCTGGCTAAATGACAAAATTCGATCTGCGAACGCTCTACCGCAAACTTGTCAGATTTCCATCGGCCAGTTGCAATTTAGCTGAAAAATACACAGTTTGAAATACTGAACATGACTCTTACTTTTACTTTGAAACAGACTATTTCGCCAAACAGAGAACGAGAACATGATTGAACTTCCGCTTCCGGGCAAGACATGCGCAGACGTCATCCAATTCCTGTCCTGTGTGTACCCGGACAGACTGGCGCCATTAACAGGTTGGTTGGCAGTGCAAAAACGAACTGAAAATCGCGCGCACACGCAATTCAGTAAATGGGACACAGAACTATAATTTTAAATGTACTTTTGAAAATATTCAATTACAAATCATCATGAAGCGATCATGTTCATTTACAGCCTCTAAACAAATAAATAAATATTCTCCTGTTAAGCGGCATTCGTTTAAGCAAAACGTGCGTGTCTATACTAATCATCCAATCCTTAATTATAAGTTGAATGAAGTGGTAAGGTTCTTCTCGAAACATTTCCTGTTTAATATTTCTTGATCACCTTTACAGTTAGGGCCTTTGCATTTTTTTTTTAAATTCAGGAATGTCATTTTGTGGCATTGAAATAAAATCCACTGAAAATACTTACATGGCCTTACGAAAATTATGTGGAATACGGATGCATGTAAGTATGNAAATGTCATATTTTATCATTAGGTATAAAAGAAAAAGGCCTGTTTGTCTACGGTCGCCTAAATATTTTTATTTTTTTAATTATTATTTTTTAACCCTAACCCTAACCATTAACATCCTTTTTTTAGTTGGGCGACGGTGGACCATCGTGCATATGCTTATCCGTAAGACAAAAACTAATTTCATTAGACTTGTCCTGCTTTTTGGTGATTTACGAAATACATTTGTTTGACGAACGCGTGCAGTTTTTTTAGCCTTCTTAATCTTTTGTCCGTCCAAGACAATGTGTTGCAAAAGATGTTGTTAAAATTACGGCTGCTCAGCCGACACAGCTCACAAGATGACGGAAGACACCAGACATAGATATGTGTCGTGTTCTGAGAAAACTGGGCATAATGCTTGTTCGTAAATTGTCATCCCAGATTAGCCTGTGCAGTCCGCACAGGCTTATCAGGGACGACAATTTCCGCTTTAATGGAATTTTTCGTTTATATGATATATCTTCTTAGCGAAAATCCAGTTTAGGCGGAAAGTGTCGTCCCTGATTAGCCTGTGCGGACTGCACAGGCTAATCTGGAATGACACTTTACTCACATGCATTTTGTCCAGTTTTCTCAGAACGCGACACATATACTAATGCATTTCTTTTTATTCGTAGAGCCTGTATACGTGTAGAAATTGTTGTAAATCATAACACGTACGTTTGTTAAATGTATTTCAATGCAACTATACATATGTGGCTGTTAAATAAACGAATGTTGTCAAATTAATTTGTGTTGTATAACACTATTAATGGCTCTACTTTGCAATAACACCGATGAAATTTAGTGCAAGGCGGTCAACTTTACGATTAATGTACAAATCAAACGACCTGAAAGGAAATTATTACGCGAGACGAATTTTCATTTCCCGGTAGATATCAAATAGATCGACCTGGATTGCATAGAACAGTCCTTTAACAAAAGTGTAAAGTTTCAATGTACGGTTATTGTCCTATGTTGATTTTATCAGGAACATTTTAGTAGCACTTTCATCTTTCTCACACTTAAAATAAATATCATTAAAGCGATTATATGAACCAAAATAATGATAATGAGCGGTAACAAACAAAACAAACAATAACAAAAAATAGCTCTTTGACTAAAAATTTCATTCGGTATATACATTTATAATTTATCAATACATCGGCGAGAATGGGAACTTCATAAAGTAAGTTTAAATTATTCGCAAATATTTGCTGAAATATTCTTATTATACGTTTATTACTACATCTCAAAAGGAGCGCGTATCATTACGGTAGATTTAACAAAACGACATTTATGAACAACGTGTAAAAAATGAAAGTTTATGTTAACCCATTTATGCCTAGCGTCTAGAAAAAAGGCCTTGGCAAACAGCGTAGACCCAGATGAGACGCCGCATAATGCATAATTTTCTTTATTTGTTGAGGATCTTGAACTTTATCTACAGGACAACATTAACTCTGGTTTGAATATAGATGATATTATGTTAATTTTATTATTATTTGCTGATGACATGGCTATTTTAGGCAAGTCACCGGCCAAAGTTCAAACACATTTAGACAACTTATATCTATATTGTAATTCTTGGGGGCTTAAAGTTAATACTGCGAAAACGAAGATTATGGTATTTCGGAAGAGGGGAGGATTAAAACAAAACGAAAAATGGACATACAATGGTAATGATATTGAAGTGGTTGATAACTTTAACTATTTAGGTACGGTTTTGAATTATACGGGAAATTTTAAATTTGTCACGTAAAGCATATACAAACAGGTTAAAAGAAACATATTTAATTATTTCTTAAAATTCATAATTTAGAGACATTATTGTACAAACGTTATTTCTTAACTTTGCTAAAATATTTACATGGCCAGTCGCGAACTCTTTTCAGATATTTCCCTGCCCTTAGGTTAAAACGTCAAACTACTGTAACCCACTGGCTAATAATTATACCTGAAATGGCGGGTCATTTCCTTTGCTGATATCATCCATTACCTGTGCGAAACATTAATTATCGGTCGACTTCGCAAGTATTGTTAATTGCTGTTATCACCTTTTGATTGGTGTGAATGATTTCTACGTGTTACATTTTCATTGGCTGTCCGAATGTGGGACGCCCAACGAATCATTCGAATACGTAGTATAATAGCAGTTAGCTACTAGAAGCCGAGACGATCGGACGGAAAAATAACAACGTCCGAGTCATGTAGCAATTAACCGATAAACTGTATAAATCTGTACGCACTTTACGAGCAGAAATGTAATTTCAAGATTTATAATCATCACGTTTGAAGCCCATGTTGGGTTTTGCAAGAATATTGTTGACTTTGATATTATTGGACATTAGAAAGTGTTTGTTAATTTAAGAAAGCAAAATAAACATCAATGGAACTTTGTCGAAGTGTTTGTTCAAATGAATAACGTCACAAATTAAACCATGAACATTTGGTTGGTAAGGCCCTTAAGGCAATGAATACTTTATTGTTTAAATGCAATGAGTTCGACATAAAACCAAAAATATTTTGTCAATTGTTCGACTCTTTTGTTGGCTCCATATTAAGTTATGCTTCAGAAGTATGGGGATTCACAAAGTCAGATGATATTGAACGCATACATTTAAAATTTTGTAAACGATTGTTACAGGTTAAAATAAATACATGTAATGTAGCTGTTTATGGAGAATTAGGTAGATATCCATTATATGTAAACAGGTTCGTTAAAATTATAAAATACTGGTTTAAAATTATTAACAATGAAAATATCATAATGCAAATTGTTTACAAACAAGCTTTAAACGATTGTAATAGAGGTTATACTAATTGGGTCTCAAATGTCAAGAATATGTTAAATAATTTTGGATTTGGTTATGTTTTTGAAAATCCAAACGTTGTACACGTTAATAGCTTTATTAGCGAGTTCAAATGTAGACTTGTAGATACTTTTAAACAGGAGTGGTATGGTAAAATGAATAACAGTTCTGTATTAGATATGTATAAAGTTTTTAAAACATCTTTGGTATATGAAGAATATTTAGACTTACTTCCTAGACGTCTGCGCTTATTTTTTGTAAGATTAAGAGTGTCTGCACACCCGTTGAGGATCCAAACTGGCAGATACGCTCAGAATAACATACCACGGAATGAACGTTATTGTTTATGTTGTAATGATCTTGATTTAGAAGATGAATATCATTTTATATGTATATGCCGCTGTTTCACTGATTTAAGAAAAAGATATATTAGCCGTATATTTTATATCAACCCATCTGTGTATAAATTCCACAATTTGTTAGTTTCACGTAACAAAACAGTAATTTCTAACTTATGTAAATATATCAAAGAAGCTTTTGTTATAAGAAATACGATTCTTAATAATACTGTTTAATAAATTTCAGTACCGCTTTGTCAGAACCTAGGTGTTCTTGCAATTGATTGTGTTTATTTGTATTTGTACTCTTACATGACTATTTCTATGTTATGTAATGATTTGTTGTTATAAACCTATACCACAATTTGTTAGTTTCATGTAACAAAACAGTAATTTACAATTTATGTAAATATATCAAAGAATCTTTTGTTATAAAAAATTCGATTCATAATAATATTGTTTAATACATTTCAGCACCGCTTTGTCAGAACCTATGTGTTCTTGCAATTGATTGTGTTTATTTGTATTTGTACTCTTACATGACTATTTCTATGTTATGTAATATTTTGTTGTTATACCTATTCACGTGACAGAAATAAATGTGTATATGTAAGTATGAAGACGATGTACTTTGTATAAGTCTGAATAAACTGTCTGTCTGTCTGTCTGTCTGTTAA
>VMBQ01003037.1:6772-32201 GCA_007657795.1 Dreissena rostriformis
TTTGTGCAATAAGTATACAGTATAATAATTGTTTCAATAATAAGCGAACTAAAAGAGTGTAACGATAACGATACAGCGTGTTTGATTTTTATTTTATTCAAAGGAATTGTCAATTGGAAATATTTGCGAGATACCCCGGTATTTTGGTTGAAATTCGCTAAGAATTTTTTTATTGAAATTAAAAGATCCAAATGTTGTCAGCGCTTCGATTTTTTTCTTTGTTCCAAATAAAAACACCCAAACCACTTTTCGCAGGCTTTTTATCAGGAAATAGGAAAATTCACAAAATACCCATGTACATGTGCAATATTTATTTGTCGCAACAGAACAAGCACTGTACAACACGCGCGCATAACGCGTCAGGTGATTTACAGAATGTTGAATGCCTTAGTCCTGATAAGGCGCTTATTTCATCAAATCTTTAAAATTAAACATATGCCGAATGCGTTTGATACTTTAGAAAAAATGGAGAAAGTTTGTGTTTATGAATTTGAGGAATGTTTTCGTCAAGATTTACCATAATTTAATGTTAACAATGGAAATCGGCCATATACGGGATTATCATTGTTTTGACAGATGACATCCGATGGTAATTGTATGAAGTATGCAGTGAAGCTGACGAAATGTTAACACAATCGCGCAGAAGTAAATATATCAGCGTTTTATCTGTATCTGCTTAACCAGTGAAAAAAAAATCACGAACATATCAATAAAAACAGAAAAATAAAACCCGAATTCTGAACTATCGCTTATCTTCTACAGCGGACGCGAAAATGCTTGTTCAGCTGTGACGTCACACAGCAGGGGAGAACAGGGGAGATAAGCGAATCAACGCTTTGCGACTTACAATCATAACAGTCAACAAAATCATCTTTTTTATGTTAAACACAACACTAAAACATTATTTTCCCGATAATTTAATCATATTTCAATGTAATTAGCATTACATATATTGACTTTGGATTTTCTTTGAAATTGACCTTTAAGCACAAAACAAAAGTAAGATTGTCTTTTGAAGGAAATATTATTGAATGGATATAATAATAATTATAAGCTTATACTTTATAGTCACCCATAAATTAATACATGTAGCCGCGCAAAATGTTGAATCTCGTTTTCGCGACTAGCCAAGACGTAAACAAAGCGACATGTATATGTCAGGAAACAAGCAGAAATTGAAAGGAAATCCAGTTGCGTTTTAAATTTCAAACATTGTTTAAGACGCTATGTTCAAAATATCATCTTCAATTATTCACTATAACTATAAAATCATCATTTAATGCGAAACCAAACCTTGAACATCAAACTGATCCGAAATGTGTTGTGATCTGGTAATGGTAACTTGACTGTTAGTACGTTTATGTCGTTCAAAACATCTTCAATAATCACTAGCTCGGTAAGAAAGACAATGTACAAATACTTGTTTTAATTAAAAGCAACTGTTTATGTGTGTAATACCTTTATAACGACCAAATTACCCACCTACTTTCGAATTAACTGTGCTGAATCAATCACGCGAAGAGCTTGTTTACCTATCACACCGCTTAGGGAAAGGTTGCATTCCACCAAATTACTCAGTCGTCAAGTAAAGATTACGAATGCGCAAATATATTCCTTCTTTTGTTAAGTGAAATGTTTGATGTCAATTTTGATCACGAACAAGCTACAATCCAATGTATCACTATACATGGATACAGATAAGACAACTATTGAATACACGTGTGAAATAAAAACACCATTCTAATAAACTATTAGCAGATTCAAGCTTTCACTCGTAAACCTTGATTTGCATATAGGCCTCACTTGCGTTCTAGACGACAGTCCGATGGTTATACAAAATATTAACTTTCAATACAATATTGTCTGTAAATATTTTCAATCAAGATTCGATAAACTCATTTTTTTCAGAATTGTTTTTGTATTGCAATGCATGGCTTTGAAATCAGATGCATGTTCAGTCGCAGTGTAACAATGTGTTCAATTTCAACTGTTTTCTCAACATGGATTTGAACCGTCAAAGTTGGTGTTACGTTTTAATTGTTGTCCCGAATGTGACCGCAGTACCTAGTTGAACAATGAAGACATCATGTATAACGTAAGATATATGTGTTTATGTGATAGAAGGCAACTATGGGTCATTTTCTTTTAGTTCTACGTTATTCGGAGTTCAAGTACCAAAACATTACATGCAGAGTAAATCACTAGATCTAAATATACCTTCTAAATTTAAATTGGATGTGGATATTTCGGATTTGTGTTAATATCATCGATAAATGTTTGTAATCAAACTGATTCTCATTCAGAAGAATAATTATTCTGGTTTGGAATCAGCCCCCCCCCCCCCCCCCNCGCCCTTAAGAGAATTGTGGTGTTGTTGTGAGTCCATGCAAATAAAGGTTCCATCATTCTGACATTAAGAAATACTATGAAGTACGTAACACAAGTCATCGGAACTATAGCAGAAAGTGTTGGTCTTGGTGTATCTGTTGGGTTTGACCTGTTTCTGTGTAAATTACTGCGTATAAAATGTGACAAATGATCTGTTTCCATTATTCATTATGGTTTATCATGTTGATTATGTCGTTATCTGTGAAATGATTATTGCTTTTGAACAAAATATCAGCATTAATGTTTAATGTCACTTATATACAAAATGTACTTTGTTTTCACCAATGTAGAGTGTAACAAAACTTTTCACGTGATCTTTGACTTTTGTGTACGTCCATGAGGTCACAAAGTTCAGCGAGACAACAATGACAGTGCTGTCAGCGTCACGAAAGCACAGGGAGCCAAAATATGTGGCTACAGCGGAGAAGGAAGCGGATTGGGGCAAATTTGTTGGAAGAAATCTGGGCCTCATTCCCTATGTCAATGTATATATTTTCCCAAATTGTAGCTTAAAATTCCAATAAGAAGGTTTTTATTTATTATTTTGTAATAAATCAAAACATTTAAACATACTGCCAGCAAAAAAAAATCCCAAATTTTAGTAGGGAAACAAAGTGATTTTTCTAAATCCAAAACCGCATTCTCAATTCTTCCAAATAGTGAAAAAAAACACTGCACAATTTTCTTCAGGTCAGAGCTGTTAGAAATATCAGCGTTTTTGGAACAAGTGGCTCTGAAGTCAATAGAAGACAGAAAGGCATTCTTTAGGTAAATGTTTAGCCTTTCTCTGAGAAAACTGGGGGTTAATGCATGTGCGTAAAGTGTCATCCCAGATTAGCCTGTGCAATCTGCAAAGGCTAATCAATCAGGGACAGCACTTTCAGTTTTCATGTACCATTAAGTCTCTTCTTAAAGAAAATCCAATTTAAGTGGAAAATGTCGTCCCTAATTAGCCTGTGCAGACTGCATAGGCTAATCAGGGACAACACTTTACTTAAATACATTAAGCCCAGTTTTTCCAGAACAAGGCTAAATTTATCCTGAATTTTCCAGTTTTAGCCACATTTATTTTTAAATCATTCCAAGCTGTTATCTTTAGTTTATTCCCACTTTCACGAAATCATTTCAGTTTACACAGCAAGGCATGTAAGAAGCTTTACCATATTCTCATTTGTACAACCTAGTAGATGGTCATAGATATATTTTTACCTTTCATCAATATTGAATAAAATATTATATGAGCCGTGCTCTGTGAGAATGGGGCTTTGTGAATGTGCGTAAAGTGTCTCTCCCAGATTAGCCCGTGCAGTGTGCACATGCTAATCTGTGATGAAACTTTTCACTGAGACTTGATTTTGGTTTGGATGAGACTTCTTTCTCATAAAAGTGGAAAGTGTTGTCCCTGATAAGCCTATGCGGACTTCACAGGCTAATCAGGGGAGACATTTTATGCGCAAACATTAAGCCCTATTTTCCCAGAGCGCAACTTATGTTATTTTGCATATGGGCACAGTACAGTATGTGCATCATTCATGCTGATTTTTCCCATCACATGAATTTTCTTTTGCAGTCAACTCCTCTCGAAGCTTTTGTGCCTGCCGGAAGAGCTGGTTGCTAAGAGACTATCCCCACGGCTGCTGTCATGCTTTGTGCTTCTCGACCATACTGCCAAGTGTGCTCACCCCCCGGACAGGTTTTCAGGGCTTCCTCTGTCGTTCGCCAAATTCACCAATGGCGAAAAAAATACAATTTCTGCGATTAAAATAATGGTTTGATTAAAAAATACGCGAAGAACGTTTTTTTGTGTTAAGTGCCGTCCCAGTTAGTAAACGACTTTAAACTGTAGAATGTGCTGCAATACATCACAGTGTTATTGAACAGAAAATTTGATACGCATTCTGCATTAATACAGGCCAGAACTGGTTATTGAGACAAAGAAAATGGCTGGTGTGAATTAACAAAACAAAACTTGCCTTGCTCTGGGAAAACCGGGCTCAATTCATGTGCTGAAATTGTCATCCCAGATAAGCCTTTGCAGTCCGCGAAGGCTTATTATTGACGACTCTTTCCCTTTTTTATGGTATATTTCACTTTAAGGAAATCTCATCCTAGACAAAATCCAGTGTTAAATGTGAATTTGAGTGGTAAAGGTGGTCAACAAAATAAAATGAATGTTTAAGTTAATAAAAGGACTAACACTGAACCCTTGGTATATATTAGAGCCTTGCTGTTGGAAAAGGGGGCTTAATGCATGTACGTTAAGTGTTAAGCAGTTTGCACAGGCTAATGAGGGACACATATTTCCGTCTACACTGGATTTTTGCGTAAAATAACCTCTTTCAAAGTGGAGACGGTTGTCCCTGATTAGCCTGTGTGGACTGCACTTGCTAGTATGGGGTGACACTTAACCCATATGTATTAAGCCCAGTTTTCCCAGAGCGCTGCTTATTTTCTAGCTGCTTCTCATTGTAGGTGAAAATAACCCCACATCATCGTCAGTGGACAAAGTTCAACCCTTGTTCAGTGAGCCAGTTTTCCAGCGATACATCATTCCAAAGGTGGTGAAGATATTCACGGTCCATGATTATCATGCACACATGCTTATGCTGACATACTTCTCCAAGTTCGTACATCTGGTTAGCAGGGAACACTTGGAGACCGAAGTTCTTCCACAGGTACGTATTCTGTATACTGTAAAATTATTATTATTTTTGGGGCATTACTTTTTGTTGATATACTGGGTTGACTTTTCTACCAATTTAAAAATCAAACACATCCGAAAATGACCGACACAAATTCCTCATATTTGTTTTTTTTTCCAAAATCAGAAATCCACAAATTTATATGTCAACGAAAAAGTCATTTTTTTGAAAAACCATGGAATTTCCTGCAGACGAATATAAACGATTTTACAGTACATAAACTTGCACATACTCGTGTAACATGCACCGTAGTGTATAATATGTGTCATGCAACTACGCTGATATTGACCTAATTCCAGGGCATCTGATATATTTTTATGCCCCCTTCAAAGAAGAGGGTGTATATTGTTTTGCACATGTCGATCCGTCGGTCCATCGAACGGTCCGTCGACCAAATGGTGTCCGGGTGATAACTCAAGAATGCTTAGGCCTGGTTTATATTAGGTTAGTAGTTTTTAATATCAAGCCATGTTAGGAGGTTTGTCACATTTCTCGGATTCAACTAAAGTGTCATCAATTTGGAAAGACATTAATCCGACTTACATTTTTTTCTTTATTACTGTTTTACAAATATCTGCAAGTGTTCATGACATCACGCAAGAAATATCTACACTTTATTTTTTTAGGGGTGTTGTGATTATATTTTATTATTTCTTTAAAAGTTGGTGAATGGCATGATAAACAGAAAACCAGGTACTTAACCTTTTGTTTGATAATTTATCAGATTCCGCAAAAGCCTTGCCATTATTCTATTCTAAGTTACCCAAACCTAACAATATGGCAGTTAACTGTAAACTCTATAAAACATGCACCTAACTGTTATTCAATAGAAAATGGGAAAAATATTTTCAGTAAATTCTTAAGTCATTTTTTAAATTACCGGTATGTGCTGTGGAGGCTTTTAAATGTTTCTCCATAAAACATTGCATAACAATAGTTTCGAATTTTAAAAAGCAAGAAGGATAATCCGAGACTTTGTTCCATTTGTCTTCATTTGTTTTAATTCCAGGTTCTGCTAGGATTGCGTGATACGAGCAACGAGATAGCCGCATTGAGTATGCATCTACTAAGTGAATATGGTGACTGTTTTGGGTAGAGAAGCGGTGATAGGCGGGCAATGTAAAACTTTCTTCAAAGAAAGCTTGCCCAAAACTGGTTCCGCCGTACAGGTTTGTAAATTAATTCTTAATGCATGTTTGTAAAAAGCCGTCCCAGATTAGCTAGCCTATGCAGTCAACACAGGCTAATTAGGGACAGCACTTTCTGCCTAAACTTGATTTTCACTAAGAAGAGACTTCCTCAAACAAAACAAAAAAAAAAAACAAAAAAAAAAAAACAATAAAAGGGGAAAGTGATGTCCATAATAACCCTTTGCGGACTGTACAGGCTAATCTTGGACGATACTTTATGCACATGCAATATACCCCGTTTTCCCATAGTGAGGCTCAATTATAGTTAGCAAAGATATTGTTGCCGATTTGGGTCCCGATTGTGTAATGGATATGGTGGTCGTCTGATGAATGGTTGGTCATAGTTTTGATCTCTAGTCAAGGAGCATTCAATTTATCTTTCTTATCAGACACCAAGTACTGGATCTACCCAGGACTTGAGAGTGTCCCAATAAGCCTTAGGCTATCTTTATAATCAAGATTACATATATATTGTTTAACCATAAGATCTAACCAGGTTTTTGTGACTAATCTTCCTTGTTTATTGAGTCTAAATTAATCGATTTTTCCATTTATTAATAATGAAAACTTCTTACAAAGCCTTTTCACATGCTGTTTCATGTAATATTTAAAATGAAAAATAAACTCTATTAATATTTGACTTCATCAATTGAATGAATCAAAAGGTAAAATGGCAAACAATATTTTTTAAATACTTTTCAGTTGATACAATAATGAATAAGTTGTATTTCAGCTGTTTTTTTTTTAAATATATTTAAAATGAATAATCAACCTTGTTAATAGTTAACAACATCAATTGAATAAAGTACTAAATTAATTGGCATGCAATCATTTTCAAATAATTTTCCGTTATAACATTTATAAATGGTTTTATTTAATATTTGATTGTTTCAGGAAATTAACATAAGGTAAAGTACTAAGTGAATTGGCATACAATAATTTCCATATAACTGTAAGTTAAGAATATTTGTTTTTCAGATAAATATATTCTTTTTTTATGAATAGTTGTATTTAAGATAACTATCTTTATTTTGTTAGGAAAATTCAAGCACCAAATAACCCCTAAACAACCGTCACTCCAATCATGAATATAGTTGTATTTCAGATAAATATGTTATTTTATTTTAAGGAAAATTTGAGTACAAATATCGCCTCAACAACCGTTACTCCAATGTCAGTGGAGTGTTTCCCAAAATGAATAGATGTATTTCAGATAAATATCTTTATTATTTCAGGAAAATTCAAGTACCAAATATCCCCTAAACAACCGTTACTCCAATGTTAGTGGAGTGTTACCTAAAATGAAGTTAGTGGAGCTGACAAATACGAGGTAGGTTTTCAAACTCAATTTTCTTGAAACTTTACTTAAATGTTTTCCTAAGCTTTATGAGAAAGTGTGACGAAGGCATATGCACGTCATGCCAACTCAAGGTCAAATTCGGCTCTTGTGGTTTGAATGTTTGAGCCTGTATATTACTTATGTCTATTCAGTATCTTTAAAACCTTTGAAATATTTTTATGAAACTTGCCTGAAATGTTTGAGCCATGTTCTGGGAAAACGGGGCTTAATGCATGTGCTTAATTTATTGTCCTTGATTAGCCTGTGCAGTTGGCACAGCCTAATCAGGGTCGATTTTTTCCCGCTTTTATGTTGTTGTTTTTTTCAATTTAAGGAAGTTTCTTCTTAATGAAAATCCAGTTCGAGCGGTAAGCGTCCTCGCTGATTAGCCTGAGCGCATTGCACAGGCTAATCTGGGATGACACTACGCACATGCATTAAGCCCGTTGTTCCCAGAGCAAGGCTCAAATGTTCTCCTCAGGTTTATGAGACAATGTACAAAAAGCATTAGCCAGTTATGCCTAGTCAAGGCCATGGATGGCTCTTGTAGTTTATATCAGTCTTCCTCTGGAAAAACTGGGCTTAATGCATGTGCTGAAAGTGTCTTCCTAGATCAGCCTGTGCAGTCCGCATAAGCTAATCAGGTCGGACACTTTTCGCCTTAACTGGATTTTCAAAGAGACTTCTTTACAGCGAAAATTCACTTAACGCACACTCATTAAGCCCTGTTTTCCCAGAGCGAGGCTTAATTGATACCTTTTGGTTTTTACCTCAGGGTATACATACTCTTACAGGGTACACACTTGGATGTATTTTCCAGTGTAAAATCTTTTTTGGAGTGGAATAGACTGTAAGGCATAAACCACTGTTACTGTTTAGACTTTTAAAGTTCACTTTATAGCTGTGTATTGTAAATTAAGAGACAAACCTTTCCATAGTAAGTGGGATAGGAATTAATGCTGAAAAGATATTGGAATATTAGTTTTTTATCATTTCAATGTATGCCAATATTCTATGTATATGTCCCCCAGTCTATACTGGTGGACATATTGTTTTTGCCCTGTCTGTTGGTTTGTTGGTTTGTTTGCACAAACTTTAACATCGGCCATAACTTTTTCAATATTGAAGATAGCAACTTGATATTTGGCATGCATGTGTATCTCATAGAGCTGCACATTTTGAGTGGTGAAGGGTAAGGTCAAGGTTATCCTTCAAGGTCAAATATATGGGTCAAAATCACTCAAAAGGATACATAGTGTTTCACAAACACATCACTTGTTAAACCTTAGAAGCAAATGTCCAAACTTCCAACATCCGAAATAAATCTTTGACGATTCAAATCTCAAGAAGATTTTCGTATTAAAAAACGCTTAAGATGAATTTTTTACAATTTAAAGATGCTACAAATAAACAAACAAACTTTATACAAGTTTTCTGTCCAGGGATACTGATGTTACAAAAACGGCCGAGATCGATCCTGATCGAGCATGGAAAGAACAGGAGAAGAAAAAAAACGGGAAATGAGAAGACAGCGGGAGGAACGCAAAAAAACTCGGGAGCTGGCTGCAGGTAATTGTTTTTTATACCTCCGCAGGGACGGAGTATATTGAGGTTACTATGTCGAATTTTAAATTGATTGTATGTAATTGTTTTAATATATATATTTAAACAATGAAAGGTTTTTTGGTTAACTGGTTTACTAATGGTTTAGTATAATTGGTTAAGAGTTTATTCTTTTAGTAATCTGTTAAATTTATAATAGTTTCCAATATCAAATACTTTCTTAATTGAGTTGTTCTTGTTTTCAGTAATGTTGCCACATTTAGTTCTTTGTTATTATTTATAGTCTTTACATTTATGGTTTCACATAGTTTGATTTTGTATTGTTACATGTTATGTTATAACTATAAACATACGTATTTTTTAGTGTCTTCTAAAGATGAAATCAAAAATGAAGAAAATCCGAAGCACTCCTCAGAAAGAATTATTGATTATGATACTGAGGTTACTTTAGAGAAGTCATTTGATAGGTTGGGTGAAAATGAGGCCGAGGAAATTTCTTTCAACAATTCTTATTGGTCAGAAACTGTTGATAGTTTAGCAGTAAATGTGATGGATGAAGACCTTTGGTTAGATTTTGAAACTGAGACCAAAAATGATTCTGACATAAGTGAGGAAATTGAAAAGGAGTTAAAAACAATGGAATTAAGTAAAAACTCCAAATCAACTGTGATAAAATCTCAAAATGAAACTATAATCAAGACAAGTGGAAAACCGTTAAAATTGCAATCATCACCAAGAACTAACAGCAACAATGTTCCAACAGAGTCAAATTGGGATGAACCATTTCAACAGTTAAAATCACCCACACATACAAAACCAGCCATCTTAAACATAGCAAACGGGGTCAAACCTTCAAAATCTAGTCAACAACTTGGTTCCGAGTTCGATATAAAATCTCTGGAGATAAAAGTGTCAGGAAAGGAGCCTGATCCTTTCGATTTCTTTGCTGACATGAAGCCAACAATTCAGAAAACTGCTGTGAAATTAGACACTGACCTTAAAGGAATGGACACAGGAAGTGAAGGTCAACATTCTTTGAAGCCATCCATTTTTGGGGTCGCAGGAGCAAACTTGGAGGTTTGTATTTTTGTATCATCTTGTTTTTTGATCAAAGATAAATGAGCCGGTCTCTGGGAAAACCGGTCTAAATGCATGTGCCTAAAGGATTGTGCCAGATGAGCCTTTGCAGTTTGCACAGGCTGATCTGGTACAACACTTTATGCTTTTATGGAATTTCTCTTTAAAAGAAATTCTCATCTAAATTTAAATCCAGTCTAGGCGTAAATTATTTCCAAGATTAGCCTGTGCAGTCTGAAAAAGCTTATCTGGGAGGATATTTTACACAAATGCATAGAGACTCGTTTTCTTAGAGACCAACTCAAGTTGATTTTATAGGGCTCAGCCTTGTCTAGAGGTTTATGTTTTATTTATTTCATCTCATTCCGTCTCAGAAATGAACTTAGAAAAATGATGAAATTCAAAACATCAACTGAGGTCGCAAAGTTGTGCTGTGCATTTTTGCTATAAAACAATACTGAAATAGGAGTAAGATTGCAGTTTTAAAGTTAAAATACTTTATGCTTGTCTTATTTGACAATGAACTTTTTTGTAGATTTCTGTTGATGGGATACCTAGAGCTTTCACATACTTTTTATTCTTTGTTGTTTCAGGAAACTGAGGGGTCAGGCTGGGGCGATGATGATTGGTGAATGCCAGGTCAAGGGTCGTCCCCATAGCAACTGGCCATAGCAACAGGGTCTCCTTAGCAACCATGAATGTTTGTGTTTGTTTGTGTCATCTTAACTGCATATTTGGTTCATACAATGCAAACCAGCATTAAATTTGCTTTTCTGAAAAATCAAGTGCGTTTATATTGTGTTTTAAATTCCATTAATTTTTATTTTTCTAGTCCAAAATAAGGTCAAGGTCATAATGAGGTTTGGTGATGCTGGTGTGTGCAGGGTGATGCGAGACAACATCCATGCAAGTATCAAAGCTCTGTAGCAGGCGGTTTTGATGTCAGACAAAACGGTCAAAATGGGTTAACCAAGATTTTCTTACGGACGAACGGGACAAACGCTTTATGCCTCTCAAATCATAGATGCCATGGGGCATAAAAAATATATCAAAAAAAAATTAATGTTTAAAGTAAAGCTCAAGACATAGTAGTTATGAACCTTATTAGAGTCCGGGTCGCAGATTTTGAAATCTAAACGCGGAACCTTAGTTCAAGGTCACAGGGGTCAAAATGTGTATGCGCATGGAAAGGTCTTGTCCAGATACACATGCATACCAAATATGAAAGCAATATCAGAAGGGACACAGACGTAATGAGCTTTTTTGAAACACGGTCGCTGATTTTGAAACTTGAACACAGACCCCAAGTTAAAAAAAATGATGCGCATGGAAAGGTTATGTCCAGATACACATGCATACAAAATATGAAAGCAATATCTGAAAGGACACGGTAGTTATGAGCCTTTTTCGAATTGCGGTCGCAGATTTTNCTTAGTGGCCTCAGTCTTCTCCTGTTCAATCTGCTTAGTGGCCTCCTTAGTGGCCTCAGTCTTCTTCTGTTCAATCTCCTTAGTGGCCTCAGTCTTCTTTTCTGTTATTTCATTACCAGCTTGTTGTATTTTGTTTCTAATCTCTTGTTCACCGTCCTTTAATGCTTCCTTTATTTTGTCCAAACCTTCTTCCAGAGTTTGTTTTGCAGTTTCCGAGAAGTCTTCCTCAGCGGCACCTTTAACACGCTCAATTGCTTGTTTGAACTCTTGAATCAGATTGCCAAATTCAGTTAGAGGGAGGCAGTCATTCTGAAGCTACAATGGAAATGAAAAACACATGTTATATTATAATAATGGCTATTTTAAAGCAAGTTCAAAACTTGGGTGTTTGCCAAATATATCTCAAAATTATGATGTTCACTACTTTATATTGACCACACACAAGGACAAAAAAGCTTCACGTTGATTTATTGAATCAATTACCTTAGTTAAAACGCAAACTACTCTGCAACAAGAAGCGTGACAAACACAATGTAAGGAGGCAAATTGCCCTAGGAAGCTCACCTAGGACCCCAAGACATAAAAAATAGTGTTTGAACAACAAAAAAATATTCCCATTTATTTGTGTAATTGTTTATGTTACATATAATTAAATACATTTAAGAATCAAATATTGGATATGGTTCCTCTCTAGAAATTGTATAACATGTGATTGTGTGGATTTCAACAAATAACAAATCTTTGATAATGCTTGCTTGAAGTTGTGTATGCGATGCTTGATAATCCATATGTTACACAGATTGCATCTTTAATTCATATACACATTTTCTTTAATGGGACATACACAATAACAAAAAAAAAATATTTGGCAATACTATCTAAAGATTATACTGATCTAACTTAAGCACTCATAGCATTTTATATGCTTTAATCTGTCAATTGTTCATAATGTGTAAATATCAAGCCTATGCAAAATAAAACGTTTACAAGGTTTATTGGCTAACAAATATTGTGCATCAAGTGTGCATACCAATTATATTCTCACATAATGACTAATTTTCAACATTTACTCGCTTATATAAAAAGGAAACAGGGAACCAAATGACATGATGAATTTTACAACAACACAATTTGAGCAACAATGCCATAAAGATAAATGTATATACGTACATCAGTAAGCCTTTTGAGGGCTATATTTGCACTCTGATCATGCGCCAGACATACTGGATCTGCCAGTAGCATGGTCAATGCCTGGAAATAGTCATGAAGTTCAGCATCTGTTGTCTTGCAGTTGGCACTGTGGCGTACATCTCGGCCTATTTGACGGACCTAAATGGAACAGTATGTTTTCAAAAACAACTTATTATTAAACAAGTTTAACAAATGTAAAAAAACAACAATATAATACCACTGAAGAAAATTAGTTGTGCTTGAAACATTTTAAAACACTTATACATTACCTTTTCTAACGGACATTGCGAATTAGGCGGCGGGGGTGATAGCCATGTGGGGGAGAGATATGTCAGGAAATCTGTGCAGTTCAACATGATGTTTATCACTGCATTAAAGTCTGCCTGAACCCATGACTTGTCAGCATATCCTGTCGGAGGAAGGTAGCATTTGGCTATTTCCCACCAGTTTGATTTCCAATCTTGTGCTTTAGTGTTTTTCCATGAAGGACCACTGAATCGGTGAAATGATATTATACCACGTTTATCTGTATCGCATCTTTGACATGGCTGGGGCGGATATGATGTATGGAATGAGCAGCTATTTCGTTTCCTTTTACCGGTATTACACAGACCCTTTGTAGGGCATGGCATCAGTTGTTCAATAGAACATTGCCCACAGCTGTTACCAAGCGCTGCATGGACATTTTTCATTGTGTTCTCAACAAAGTTAGTCAGTCCTTCCTTTGTAACATTGAGGGCTACGCACGCCTTGAACCAGTTATTGGTCTCCTTGTCGGCGAATATCTTGGTAGTGGCAGCCATCATCATGAGAATGTTTGCACCGTTCAGATTCAGCAGTTCTTTTGTGCACAACCATAGAGTAGAGGTTATTATGGTATTATCTAAGTTTGATTATCAAAACGAATTCTCTGATCGGTTTTCAGTCGGGTATGTTCTTTTGGTTGCCATCCATTTCCCATCTACAAGTAAATAAGTATAGTTTACAAAACCCATACGTTGCATATATAAAGTCATATCACATAAACATAGAGCTTGTCATTTTATCACAACCAGTATGTGTTTTAAACCACAAACTACATGAGAAACAAAATTTAATCATTATTTTTTGTGTTTGCATGTTTGTATTATACACATAATATCATCATGGTGCTTTTGTTAATACCTGTTAATTATGTGTGTTTGTGTTCTTTTAAACTTGCTTACTTTTTTCAACACAATATGAATTATCAATGTGATTCGGAATAATTGTTGATAAAAAAACTAACAACGCCGCAAAATGTAGAAATTATATATATTTTATAAATCAGACTGAGCACATGCGATAATATACATGATTGTGCTTGTTTTGCTCACATACACATACTTTTATTTTACCACACTCACATGGTTACTGAACAAACTACAACAACTAGAGAACGTGATTAAAGTCGTTCCACCAACTACAAAAAGCCATGTTAGTATCCTTCGCCTAATGTGTAGAATTAATCCTACACTTGTCTTAACTGAAATCTTCAGAAACATTAATATGAACAAATAAATTGTTTTACTATGACAAAAAAAATCACTATCAACTGCAAATTGTTGCAATCTCATTTTTATTACACATATGAATCGACCTATGGTATTCAATAGGTCCACAATCAGTATATAATACATTTTATAATAATACTGGTCTGCACAAAATTTGAATGCAATACCTTCATCCAAACTGATGTTCTTGGCCATAACACATTTTTCTCTGTTAAGCCCTTAAATATACATGTACAAGTGCTGTCTGTGTCATGTAAAACACAACATATCTAGATTGCATGACAAAACCACCTACCCTATAAAATTTTGATCTTTCGTTCTAACTCTTTTTTCTGGAACAAGTTACACGTGACTCAGTTGCAACTGTGTATTCTATGCAAATGTTTACCATCTTCGTTTGTGAAATAAAATATGTTTTAACTAAAACCAACTACCTTCTCAAGATGGAAAGGCCATGGAGAGTAACTTAGACAAATATCTCATTTACATATGACGTCAATATGGCAACCAGAGTACAACATTCTGTAAAAGCAACCTGACAATATGTCAGGAACAGCCAACCATATTGGACAATTTTAAATTTCTGTTATCATCTGTGACAATTTCATGAAAGATTAAAGCTAGCATTTTTATCTTCAGGGTTCGTACATGTCCAGTCATTAATTAAGTGTATGTGACAAGTTGTTTATTTTTTATAAATGATAACCCTTTATTACTGAATTTCCAATCATGTTTGCTCTAGGACGCCTTCATGTTGATGGAGCTGTGGTAGTGGTTGAAAGACTGGTAGTGGTGACTGAACTGTTAGCTTCTTTAGTGGCTATCTGACAATGACATATACAATTTTTTTTAAATGATCAATAAGGCCAAAAAAATGGTCCGTTTCAGGTCTCCTTAGGGAAAAAAACAGGGTCTGTATGTAGGGATTTTTTCTCTTTCGGGTACTAGAATGGAAGGCAGCCTCAGGGATCAAGCAACTGGGCGAAGTGGGCTTATTATTGCTTCAAAAATCATTATCGACTATGTTTTTTCTTTAACACTGATCAAACAATTTGAAAACTATACATTGTGTAAATTATAATATTAATTTTTTCATCACTACTGTAAAAGAGTGTCCCAAGAATGCCAATTTCAATTAACACAAGTAGGTTTAACATATGCATCATTGTACACAGTGATATAGCAATTTATTGATCTAATTATCAATAAATCAATTATCTGTTAACTTAATGTCAGCTAAATACTAATACGGGCAAAAGCTCGCGTAGCGGGCGTTGACCGTTCAAACATATTGAAATTTAGACAAAACAATAAAAAAAAATCTAAACAAAATACACATATGATGCGACTGGATTTTTTTTTGCCACGCGTGATTTATCTCCCCTGAATACTTATCATAAAAGACTTATCATGGAACGATTATCTTGCCTCCTTTGTTAAACTGGTTTACTACCAGTTGTGACATTATTTTTTAAACACAATCAAAAGAAAGATAACCCGTCTAAATTGCATTGCGTACATCCGGTTTCAACAAATCGAATAAGATAATTAGTATCGCATTTATTTGCTTCAATCAATATGACTGTCGCATTGTTATGTTTAACCCTTCAAATGAATTTACAATTGTTTAAACAAAATTATTTGTTCAAAACATGAACGACCGCGTTTCTTTCGTCTTCTAATATACATGACTCAGCGACGGCACTGCTTTTGTCAAACACTCATGTATGACTATGAGTTCAATATCTCAAAAGGGAGTGAAAAGTGAAACACAGATATGAAATACAAATCGATTGGTAAGTAAATATATAACTGATTTATTGTATTTGGTTACAAGAAATATCAAGCTAGATTTATATTGCGAAAGAATGCCTTTTATATAACAGAAACCGTTTTGGTCTCAAAGCAATTTTTGCCGATTTTAAGATTAGTGTTATTCATTCAATCTAACTAAACAAAAAGTTTATCCTTTTATTAACAGTGTTGGTGTTTTTTTTTCCAGTTTATTCTACATGATTATTCCAAGATCCTCTCTTGTTGTTATGTTAAGAACTTCTTAAGATAGGATTATGATTGAAAACAATAGTTTAACTCGTACTCGATCATTTTCGTACCAAACTGTTCAAAACTGCGGTCACAGGTCGTTTCGCCCTAAATCCCGTTGGCACTAGGTCACCCCGAGTCGTTTCGCCCCTGGTCGTTTCGCCCTTACAAGTGGGTTGTTTCGCCCTTATTTAATTCTTATGGAATATTATGGTTTTGTAAATGGTTCTTTCGATCCGAATAGTATTTGTTTAACATATATGAGAAATTAATATTATTATTACAAATTTGATAATTAAATGCAATTTTAATTCAGAATTTGTTAATCATATACGGGAAATTAAGATTATTTTATTAATACAAATTTGATGATTGCCCAAATTATCCGTTTGATTTTAATTGCAATTAATAAACATTATGATTCATTGTGTTACAAACTAAGTATTACGATTAATTAGTTTGGCAGATGTATGATGCGTTGATTTGCCAATTAAAATAATTTTGGGACCAATTTAACAATTATCAAACAAACTTAGATCGGAAGACGTGTGATCAGATGATTGGCTCATTACTAGCACAGAAACATTAATAGAAGATAACATAAAGGCGTTATATTGTTTTTATAAATACAATATGTGAAGCAAAAGACAAGAGAAACAGTAATAAAGATAATATAATACGGTATTAAAAAATATCCCATTCAGCTTGTTACAAGCTCAAGATAAATCCTTTTAAATCACTGTATTTATTAAAACTAGGGCGAAATGACCCAGGAATAAGGGCGAACCGACCCGAGGCGAAGGGGAATCAGGGCGAAGCGACTCGGGGGCGAACGGGTTTTAGGGCGAAACGACCTGGAATCCAAAACTGCTAACAATAAAACTGTGCTGACATAAACATCGGATATTTGCTTATAACGTATTTTTCTTTTGTTTAATATTTTAAAAGCTGTTCTGTCAAGCGCTGGGCTGCACACATTTCATGAATTATTCTGACTGAATGCTAAATACCCAATGCCTCGATTCTGGATCTATCAAACTGGGAGGGAATGAAATATAAGAAACTGTGAACTCAACTGTAGTGTTCAATTTTTGTGTTTAATTATTGTAAAGGAACATAAGTGAATTGTAAAGAAAATGCAGTTATAATGAAGAGTATGCGTCTGTCATCAAAAAGCAACTTCGTTATAAAACATATCAGATATGCAAACACTGTGAAAGAGAAAAGAAATTAACAACTAGCAGATCGCAAACATGTTGCATTTATTTAAATTCTGATAGTGCCAATGCATTTATAGAATGTTTCAGTAAGTCTAGTAGTTAATAAAAAGCATGCCACAAGAAAGAAAGCACACTGAGTTTGGGGACCATTGTGTTGTGAAGACTTTTAATATAGCATTTCTACAATGTAGTTTATTGTGTAACTGAATGTTCCTTTTTTGTCCAATGACTCATTTGCTTAATGCAGTGGCATAATTATCAATATTTCAAATAAAAATGCCTGTTGTACCCGTATGTATGTTTTTTAATTCCTGCATAAATAATTATTTAACATATCATGCCGTGTTTATGTTTTTATGTTTAATCAGTTTATGCCATGACCAATACTTTAAGCCAGCTTTAGGCTTACGCCTTATGCTTAAGCAACATATCACTTCCAAGATAGATGCAAACACTTCGGGAATCATTGGTTTGTATAGTTTATTGACTTTAATTTATACAAATAGTGTTCAATTCACTTATGCAGGCTTTTCAATTAGACCTGAGATGAAAATAATGAGGTTGAACATCCGATTGATATTTAATACTTTTTTCGGCGAAGCTGTTTAATCCAGCTTTTCACCTTAAATGACCTATATCGATAGCTATAAAGTGCTGAGAAAATTTCCAGCAGACGCGAATGAATACATCCGAATATTTTTTGGCTGATTTGAGAGAAATCCCCCAGAAGATCGGCCACATCACTACGTCTTTTAGTCCATTAAATAGTATTTAACACTGTTCAGTGTATAGATATCCGAAATATTCTCAGAAAGTTTGAAAGACTCATAGACACAGAATTAGGCTCAGTTACTATAATAACTATTACTATTACACATTAAATGTCACCTTGCAGAATTTCAGGGTGAGTCAGGGGTCAGTTAATCCTCAGGGGAATACATAATGGACTACCGTTAAGGGCCTTATGTCGAAATTATGATGATAAGGCCAAAAAAAATAGTCTTGGTTCAGGGAACATGGCCCGAAAAATGTAGGAGGGTAGGTAGGTTTTTTTTTTTTTTTTTTTTTTTTNCAGTTAATGCACCCATGATTGTTTAAACACTAACCAAATGATTAACATTGCACATGTGGTATTTAGTTGTTGTATATTATTCAATAATCCTAGCTCTGTATGCACCTTTTCAGGGCTAGCAATGGCCCAAAATTTCTTTGAGCCAACCATTTTTTGTTTGTCGGCACGCGAAAACTGGTTATCAAATAATAATATATACTATAGATTTTTTATATTTCTTTTAATTACAACAAGCACATATCACGTATCATAATATAACACTGTCTGTGATAGTGTGATCTTCATATTCAAAAGTGAACAAGCCATCTTTATCAGTCTCTGGTGTTTGGGGTGTGACCTTTAGAAATGTTTTCATCATGAGACCTGACCTAGTCTCCGACAGGTGCTCAAGAGTCTGAATAGTGGCTGTCAAAAGGAGGGTAACCTCAGAATAGCACAAGTCTTTCTTCTGGTACATTTTTTTTATAAAATGGCAATGAGTTTGAGGGCATCGCACAGGAAGTGAGCAGTGTACAGAAATTTGAATGTTGCTATTGGTTTGTACAGGCTAAGGGCGTCAAAGTACATTGATTTTGATTCATTATCAAAGCGAAGCCAATTGTTATCAAGTTTCCATGACTCTTGGAATTCTCTAGTGTTTTGTGTTTAATTTTTTTTTGTTTGTTTGTTATGACTCTTTTTCGTCCAAAGGACGCTTTAAGGTTAAAGACGCCATGGTAGCGACTGTAGAGACAAAGTGGTTACTTCCATTTTTATAGTAGACTAGATGAATTACTCTTCCTATGTGTTAAAAATTCGAAACTTTAATTAAACTTTAATTACAATTAAACCGCGCGTGTTTTTCATGTTTCCTTTGATTAAAATACGCCGCTGTCAGTTAGCATAGTGTGTGAGTAAAACAAACAAATTAATTAATTATCACCTTTTTATTTCGATCGAAAATCGGCAGAAAGTTGTAACATCATCGACATAGAACTAATTATTTAATTATCACTCTTAAATTCATATCGATNGAAATTAACGCTGTATATCGTGTTAAATATATTTATTGTTTAAGCTGAAACTGAGTATATACGTTCTTATTACTTTTTATGCCCCCGAAGGTGGGCATATAGTGATCGCACTGTCCGTCTGAAATTCCGTCACACTTTGCGTTAAGGTTTACAAAAATGTGGAAAAAGGGGACATATGTCATCCTATGGTGACAGCTCTTGTTAAAAGATATAAAACGTTGATTAATGAAAACTATAATACAAGTTCAGAAGAAGTAGCACCAGAAAATAAAGGAAAGAAAAGTTGTATTTAATAGTAAATATTTTTCTGAACAGCCAAAAACTCCTTCATGTACAAAAGATATGCACTCCGTGTAGAAATCCCAATCAGTCTGTGCAGATTCGTTCATTCCACACAAAGACACAATTACGAGTCTATGTGTCTGGCTCATTATAAATTTCACTGAAGTAAACAATCATTGATTTAAAGTACCATATAAACATTGTTGATTAATTTTTTAACATTCCACAGTCATATTCATATGTTGGATTTAGAATGATTTAATATAATTTTGATATTGGAATCATAAATACAAGCTTTAATTAAAAATAAAGTCTTTATTTTATTTCCCTCTTTTACTTAATCTTCCATCTAATAAACATACTGACATCCCTGCATATTTTAAAGAAGAATAAAACACATTTGTAATAATGAAATAAAAATATTTTGACTATTTGGAAATTATTTCCTCTTTCCGTGGACCACAACTTAGCAGGAGCATGTTTGTCAAAAACTGTTGTTCACATGATTGAGTTATTTAATTCTTGCAGGACTAGACGAAAGTATTGGTGTCGCACCTTTGTAAATAGAAAATGTAAAGTTAAGATAAAAGATATGATGTTAGGGCAGTGATTTAATGATAACCAATAATGTATTATACATGTTCACCCTCTTATTTGTTTTAATTATATATTCTTCAAACAACATCACTTTCTTCTATTAAATAGATTTTTAAATTTAAAATGTCTAATATTGTTCAATTAAAAAGAGAACAACAATCAAACTGAGTATTAAAGAGTTTGAAAACAAGATAAATAGTTGTTTCATCTAAAGCCTTACTCTATATTTTTTTTTGTCTAAAAACAAACTACATTTTATTGGTTTGTTCAGTTAGCCTGCAACCCGGTAGAGTCGCGGTACTTAATGAATATTCATTTGCGTCTCGAATCAATTTTTAGAAATAAAAAATGAATCGAGAATGTCATATTTTTAATGTTGAAATTGAAAACAATGTGCAACAGCAAAACAAAAACTGATTTTTATTTTTTATCATTAGAAATTTACAAAAATAAACATTGTTACAGCCAAAACAAACACTCAATTTTATTTACCTCAATGACAGCTTTAATCCAATTCTTATAACAATAAAGTTACAGCTATATGCACTTACATGTTCTGTTCGTCCATCCCTCTATCGAAATGTATTTTAAACCACACAATTTCTTCATAGCGTTTGTATCGAATGCTTACCATTCTGACCTAAAACACGATTTACGCAATCGTAATCCTGTCGGAGCGAGTTATTTTATTCCGCAGGGGCGTACCTAGGCATACGGCAGTACGCCCGTGCGTATAATTCAGTTTCAAACTTAAAAAATGAACTCTTAAATTTCGAAAAATGCAATAAAAAGTGAGGGTTAAGGGGGTTAGGGTATAATCATGTAAACAAGCAAACAAGACGTCCACTTTTAGAAAATAACAGTGGGTACAAAACACTACACAGTTTTAACTCCAAAAATACGAAGTTAAGTCTTTTTTCACTGATGAGGGGTAGAAATTAATGTATATAGGGAAAGAGAAATTAACGCTGAGCATGTGGTTGACATTTTTGCACAAAGGAAAGATCGAAGATTAGCATTTCTTTTCAGGGTGTAGTATTGCACATACAAGTGGACCTTTGTTTTATGTGAAATTAGAGGATGTTTTCTTTTAAATTAATTACACATTTTCCAAACTGGTTTTATTGAACGAGTTAAATAAAAGTTGAGTATGCTCTTAAGACTCAGCGAGCATGCTGTTGTTTCATTCAAAGAGTGTTTCTTTTAAAATTTAATTAAAAACAAATTAAATTTTCTGTTTACCAAATACCCTAAATAAAATCAGTTTCAGCAGAAAATAATGACGGGCTTAGTGTTTGGCGCCACGTCGCACCAGGTTTGACGACTCGTCAAAACAAATACACACGCCGTGGACGTGGCGCTACATTTTTACAGAGTCACAAAAAATAAAAGGTTTCCATGGAAAACATGCTAAATCCTTTCCTTTTTAAGAGGAAGAAATTGAGGAATAAAATTGCCAAATGTAGCTGCAAGATAACAACAAAACGCTTCTTCTGCAATGAAATCCAAAATGTTCTGGGGGAGGAAGCAAGAGTCAAACATTTCCTCACATTTACATACCCATTCCCTCGCAGTCATAGGCTTCTTAATTTAAATCCTTGAAACTCAAACTTAATAGATTATGGTCAAAAGTATATTTGCACTTGGCAATGTTTATGGAAAATATTTATTTTTCTCATTTTTTTTCAAACTAAAATTCAAGGATAAACATTGCCAAAATGTGCCTGAAATGCAACACAAAATTACACCTTTTGCAAAGAAATTTCCAACATGTTCTAGGGGAGGACCCGATACTCCCGCCAGCAACAGAGTTGAACACCCTCGCACACCTATGCAAAACGGATCCATTCTCCCTCGCAATAAGGCTTCTTGATTTTTATGCATTTGACACTTAAAATGAATTTTCCAAAATTTTCTTGGGGAAACCCCAAAACCCTCCCAGCAGGAGGGGGAGACCCCCCCCCCCTTCCACTCGCAGCTTTGCTGCTCGATCGTGCGTATAGCTGAAATAGCATCAGGAACGCCCCTGATTCCTATCGAAATTTACAAATATGCATGACAAACACACAATCCGAAATACGTTTTGTATTCGTTCAATGCTTTAAAAATAGAAATAATATATAAATAAAATAAATAAATATTTTACTGTTTATTAAAAAACCACCACTTCCGAATTCTTGTCCCTAAAATCCACAGAGTCTTGCTTAAACTAGATATTTTTCGAAATGACGTCACACGAGAAACGTCATAAATTGCGTCACCAAGTGAATGGAAATAAAAATACGGAAAGCAGGTTTAGTAATATGTTTTAAAGAAGATGCAAAGTAGGATGATAATATGTTATATAAACGATAACATTCACGATGCGTCTCAATAATGCGTCACCCTTGTGAAGTGTATTGGCAAGGTTACACTAAACTATGTGTCACAGCGTGCGTAGGAACACACTACTTCCTGTTGACCGGAGATAGGAAAGTTTATTCGACCCTGCTTTATTTGGTCAATGTTTGAAACAGAGGCAGGATAAACATTATTACATGTTGCGTATTATATATCTATAGATACAAAACAGGAAAAAGAAGAATTGAAGTGAAATAAAAACATAAAAGTCAACCGGTCACACGCGAAGTATCCGTACATATTTAGATATATATACGCGCGTTCTATCAACAAACCTGTTTTAGTGGTGTTTCGGGCATTGCTATTTGATTCGATTATTAACAGTATCGGGAATCATCGCGCTCATGCTTAATAAATTGGTCAAAATGGTGGAATAATGCTTGTTAAATTAATCAAATATAATATTTATCGTGGTATTGTTGAAAACACATTACGAATCTATGATTGACATACCATAATTATATCGCCGAATATCTTCATTTAACATATTTCTCGTCTAAATACAAATCCAATTAACCATTCCAGTTCACCTAGGTAACTAGTTAACGCGATAGCGTCTATATTATTCGTTTACTGACCGCGAACTGACCCTTATACATTGCGGGTTGGCAATGCATTCAAGTGAGGTAACTATTCCATTGCTGGAACGACGGCTAGTTTAAAACTTTTTACTTGTACATGTTAAATGTTCAATTTCGAAAACAATTTGAAATGGTTTGGCCAAAACGAATATTAGGATAGGGAAAAACGATACTTGTATGAACTTAAATATACAAGAACACAGACAGCAATATGGTAGTCATTACTAAATATGAGAACATAGCCTTTAAGTACAAACGCTCTGTCGCTGACAATCCTCTGAATATAAAGGGGCACACACAACTGTATTGATGTCAAGAATTGAGTGTAAAATTGTTCTATCCATCAAGCCTTTTCATTAGAGATGAAATTGTTTCATGCTGAACACGCAGTAAAACAGCGTTACATGCTATACTACAAAGACGCGGTCATGGTTCCAATGTTCTGTGGGATTATGCTCAAATCAGCCAATGGACTGAATGAAGTGTATTCATTTGTATCTAGCCGCGGGAAATTTTATTTGAATTTAATTGGACACTTACAAAGGTCAGGTTAAGGTGAAAAGTTAGGTTATACAGCTACGCCGAAAAAAATAATCAATTAATAATGGCAGCGAGGGATGTTTTAATGCAGATTTCACAAGTAGGTCACGCAGGTTTGCTAAAAAAACAAAATCCAGAGGGCGCTAATAACATACCGCGAGTTAACCCGACCCGCGACTCTACAGGGTTTGATTATACATGTTTTTATGTCAAGCATTTAAAGGTTTTGTTCCACAATAATGATTATGTGGCCACATGCTATATCTCCGTTGGAAAGTTAGAAGTTTACGCATTAATTTAAAGGCCATTTAGTAGTCTTTCTGTCTGCAAAAGTCCATTTCAGTTTTGATTTGTGTTTAAGATTTTGCAACACCTAACATGAAATGAAGAATTAGGGCAATAACGGATCAAGCGTGATAACATGCGTAATTATAATATATTATATTAAGTTATATGCAAATCTTGTTGATTCTTTCAATAAATGATCTCAATCTGAATGTTTTATTTATGTTCCATGTTCAATATCGATGATAAGATAATGATTCAAACAATTTACATGGTTTATAAGATGCCCACATCTTTTCGATCTATTTAGGATTTTCAACAGATAATTCACACAAGAACACCATGCGTAAAGTGTAGATACAAGAGCACATATAAAAAAAACAATTAATAACAAAAACAAATGAATATAATAGACCCTTTTCACAATAAGCCAAAATCGATAAGAGCGCGAAGTCACGTGACTCGCAGAATTCCAGAACGAGGCTGAACGTGATACATTGCTAATATCACGCAACGCCGCATCTAATTTCAACCCATTACGCGTTTGAACATTCGGCGAAATAACGATATTGTCAACATAAGATGGAATCGTCAGTAAATATATACTTCCCATTTTAAGTGTAAATTAATTAAATACATTTTCTTGATTAAATTCCTTGTTTTTATTCAAATGTTGCACACATTTTGACACTCTCCGTTTGAGCATTTTTATCACGGTGTTTAATCAAAGATCTATCGATAATCTTGTTTATTGATATATCGGATGTTTAATTGCCCCTGTGTTCAGCACAAACCCATTATCTCGTTATGATCAGATATTGTGCCGACATATACCAAACTAGAAATGGCGCGGCAGAGGCCGACGCGTATCCCCACCCCGAATGTTTGACCTACATGTGCCCCAGGGTTGGTAATGGGGCCATGCATAGTTGAGATTGACCGTATTGTCATAAGAGAAGTTCAGTATCAATTTGAAGTGAATCG
>VMBQ01003037.1:35991-46440 GCA_007657795.1 Dreissena rostriformis
GTGACTTCTAGAGTGTTAACAAGGTTTTATTACTATAGCCATATAAGGAAAACTGCCACGCCCCCTGGCAGCCATGTTTTTCAACCAACCGGAACCATTTACGAACTCGTTCAAGATATCATTAGAACAAATGTTCTGACTAAGTTTCATGAAGATTGGACAATAAATGTGACTTCTAGAGTGTTAACAAGGTTTTACTATAGCCATATAAGGAAAACTGCCCCGCCCCTTGGCGGCCATGTTTTTCATCCAACCGAAACCATTTTTGAACTTGTCCAAGATTTTATTGGGACACATGTTCCCACCAAGTTTCATGAAGATTGGACTAAAAATGTGACTTCTAGAGTGTTAACAAGGTTTTACTACTATAGCCATATAAGGAAAACTGCCACGCCCCCTGGCAGCCATGTTTTTCAACCAACCGGAACCATTTTCGAACTCGTCCAAGATATTATTGAGACACATGTTTTGACCAAGTTTCATGAAGATTGGACAATAAATGTGACCTCTAGAGTGTTAACAAGGTTAATGTTGA
Organism: Dreissena rostriformis; assembly: GCA_007657795.1. Classification (NCBI taxonomy): domain Eukaryota; kingdom Metazoa; phylum Mollusca; class Bivalvia; order Myida; family Dreissenidae; genus Dreissena; species Dreissena rostriformis. The sequence continues at coordinate 36,527 of VMBQ01003037.1, forward strand.
CGACGCACGACGCACATTGCACGACGCACGACGGACAAAAGGCGATCACAATAGCTCACCATGAGCACGTTGTGCTCAGGTGAGCTAAAAATTAAAAAGATTGAACGGAATAAAACACTTAGAACCGCATAGAAAGTTGATATGTTTTTCTTTATTTAACTTGTAATTATGATGTTATGCATAAGATAGGAATCGAAGCGGCTGTTGTTTAGTTTTGCAATAAATTGTAGGAACCAATGTCCGGACTGTCAAATAACATATGAACGAATGCCCGGGCTGTCAAAATAATGAAGGAATGATTGTCCTGGGTGTCAAAATAATGTATGAACGACTTTTCGGACGGTTCAACATAATTTAAGCAAGCATTTTCGTTTGACCACAACGAGATTAAAAAATGTTTCCGAAAAATACAAACAATAAAGATTTATGATATAAGATGCTATATATTTAGCACTCACAATCACTTATAAAGAAATTTCAATATACATGCATAGCCAGTTCAATTTGTACCACGCCCGTGTTTCACTTGTATATAATAATTCTTCAATATTGTCATTCACAAAGAAAGAAATTTGATTCAATGTAAAAGAAAACATAACATTCACATAGTGTCATGTGCTTCGCGTTTTAGACTGCTTTGTCTTATGGTTGATTCAACACCTCTTACACGTTCGATAGTTCATGAAAAACAGCTCACACCAACACGCCAATACCTTTGAGAATTATAATTATATAATACTATTTTATATGTATTTTATTTTGCGGCTAATTTATATCTTTGTTTTGAGCAATTATTTATGTTTAGTCTTCAGACCACCTTTCCTCTGATGTGTTAATGGGTTACTCGTATTTGTATAAAGATGAAATAAAATTTATAAATATTCACTAAGTGTACTAAATAGTATAATGGCCATCTGTATTCTCGCGGTACTTAACGTTCACATAAAATTAAAAGCTGTAACAAATGCTAACTTTATAAATTATGGAATCCTTTGTGAAAATAAACTTATTTCCAGCTGATATCCATCTTAATTTTATTAAAATATAGTGTTAATATTGCGTGTAAGACAGTTAAGACACAGTAGTATACCCTGTTGCGGTGCGTGACGCCATATTGGAATTCTCGGGGTAAGTATGTCACTAAATCACAGTTTGTGTATAGACCAGTTGAATGTTATTGTTTACATTCGGGATTTTCCGCGCANCCTGGAGTAAAAAGCTACCCGCCTAGACCACTCGACTATCGACGCTTATGGTGGATGTATTTTTTAGCTATATAAGCAATCCTCGTAGTTTCCCAAAATATCGTTTCGTGTCGAACGACACTTTATCTGTTGGACAGTCCCTTTTATATTTGAGAATGAATATTATGAGAGCGTTAACAAGTTGGACTACAAAACCCAGAATTCTGCTAAATGGAAATAATTTGTCTTGTAAAGGATTTTTGGCTGCAACAGGGATGTATTATACATCCCTGGCTGCAAATACTTCGGATATATATTTTTTTCAGCGTTTTACTTTCTCACTTAATCTACAAAGTATGTATGCAAATAGTTTTATGATGGGTGCGAATAGCATTGGTACGAAAAATAATAGCACGAAATGACCTACATTAGGATACCTTTTGACTTATTGCTTTTCAGGGATAATTCTTATTCATGTTTAATAGAAAAAGGCTTAAACTTGATTGACTTGTATGTCAGGAGCATGTTTATGAAATAATTAAAAACCAAATCCTTATGACCATTAGCAAGTTTTATTTACACACCTAAACACGTCGTCTCTGTGTCGCCATTTTGGTCACGTCACTTTACTGCCCCCATTTCATTGAATGTCGAAACAAATAGTTCTCGAATATTTAGCAATAACAACAGGTCTGACACGAACAATAGCACAATATTGTATCGATTAAATCAATAAATAGTAACTTTAAGCCTTGTAAAGTAAGACTTTTTGTCAGCTGCATAATATTATTTAGCAAAATATTAATTGCGCATGAATTTCTCTTCCTGGTTAATCTGTTAGTCCTTCCGTCAGACTGTCGCCAGCATCAATGGCGAAGAATTCCACCAAAATTTAGTGAAAGTTGACTGCCATTCTGTTTCTTAACAATCAGTGTTGTAACGCTTTTCCAGCCTATTGTCATCACTAGCACAGAGGTACGCTTAATTGTCTTAATACCTTAAATGACATGTCGGTGCTCCATTGAATCTAGTCTTATTTTCATAGAGCATTTGTTTATGACCATGTGCACTTAATGACTTTAAAAAGTTTTTTGTGTAGAGATGTGTATTGACTATTGAAATAATACATACTATGATCGACAAACAGATGTATTGGTGCTATTGTCATCAATTATTGTCATCATTATGTATATCAAATCATATGTTACAACTTACACTGAAGGTGTTTGGATAAATGCTTTTTAAAATTGTTATCTGTTTTTAATTTAATTATTTAAGTTATTAAATGGGACATTTTTTGGTTCTAACAACAATCTTTCTTAGGAAGTAAAAAATAGTTCTTTAGTAAAGTTTACATTAGCTAACCCAAAAAGCTATTCCACAAAAAATAGATACCTGGTTTCAAAGTTTCGGATAATTTTTGTTCAATTATTNTATATGTTTGTCTTTTAAATCATTTATCTGATATATGAAGATGGTTTCTAGATGCAAATGAATATTCTGTAAGTACCGAGGTTGCAGGCTAGGCCGCGCAGGTTAAAAAAAAGCCAGGGGGTATTAATGAAAAACTGCGAAGATAATGAGAATTGAGATATTCAACTAGCAGCTTTACTACTATAATAATACTAGCTTATTAGAAAAATAAGTACCATTTGCTATTTTGGTAACCCTTCATGCTAACATAGATACTGTTTCAAAATAAATACCAACCAAATAAGGGCATTAAGGGCCTTGTTCAAGGAAAATCTTATTTTTCTTACATGCAATCTTTAATTCTCATTTACTTCTACTTCTACTTCGTACTTCCTACAGTCAATTGCTGACTATTACAGGAAGGCCTATTATAGGCAGATATGGACACTGTCGAGTCCGTTTCCTGGGAAGAACCAGTACTTGGTGTCTATGGAGGAGATAATGAGAACGCTCCCAGAGTAGGGAGCGAACTGAGCTAACTCACGAACTCCCGATCGCTAGGCGGACACCTAACCCACTACACCACCGCGACCTTAATGCAACAAAAATATCAACGTCATATAAGAATCTAAATACATATATATATATATATAACTCAAGAATTGTTTATGTTTATTAAATATTCCAACATATGATTGAGATGAATGAATCTATACGAATATCTTAATCGGAAAGATGGAAATGTCCGAACCATAAAGTGTCCGAATATTACACAACTAAAGAATAAAACCGCCCGACCACAATTAATATGATTATAGGTGCTACCTAATTTACGGGCAAAAGCTAATAAGATGTCTGTTTTAGATAACATAAGTTGTAAATGTCTGCACATTATCATTATCGTGGAACAAAACCTTTAAATGTTTGACATACAAATATGTAACTGAACAAACCAATACAATCAGATTTGTTAAAAGACAAACAAGAGCATCGCAGAGCGGGTGCCTACGCTTGGCTGTGGGTGCAGTTTTGAATAAAAAGAAGAAAAAAAAAGAAAAAATGACCTTTGACCTTGAAGGATGACCTTGACCTTGACTTTTCACCACTCAAAATGTGCAGCTCCATGAGATACACGTGTATGCCAAATATCAGGTTGCTATCTTCAATATTGCAAAAGTAATGGCCAATGTTAAAGTTTCGGGACGACGCGGATGTCGGACAAAGGACGGCGGAGGGACGACCTGGCTATGACAATACCTCGGGGTTTCTTCGAAAACAGCCGAGCTAATAAAAAAAAAGAGTTAGGCTTTAGGTGAAACAATCATTAATCTTGTTTTCAAACGCTTTAATACTTAGTTTGATTGTTGTTCTCTTTTTAATTGAACAATATTAGACATTTTAAATTTAAAAATCTATTTAATAGAAGAAAGTGATGTTATTTGAAGAATATATAATTTTAAAAAAATCTAGGGGAACATGTACAATACATTATTGGTTATCATTAAATCACTGCCCTAACATCATATCTTTTATCTAACTTTACATTTTCTATTTACAGAGGTGCGACACCAATGCTTTCGCCTAGTCCTGCGAGGATAAAATAACTGAATAATGTGAACAACATTTTTTGACAAACATGCTCCTGCTAAGTTGTGGTCCACGAAAAGAGGAAATAATGTCCAAGTAGTCAAAATATGCAGGGATGTCAGCATGTTTATAAGATGGAAGATTAATTGGAAGAGGGAAATTAAATAAAGACTGAATTTTACTTAAAGCTAGTATTATTGATTTCAATGTCAACATTATATTATATCATTCTAAATCCAACACATGAATACGACTGTGGAATGTTAAAAAATTAATCAACAATGTTTATATGGTACATTAAATCAATAATTGTTTACTTCAGTGAAATTTATTATGAGCAAGCGAAACAGACACATAGACTCGTAATTGTGTTTTTGTGTGGAATGAACGAATCTGCACAGACTGATTGGGATTTCTAAACGGAGAACATATCTTTTGTACATGAAGGAGTTTTTGGCTGTTCATCAGAAAAATATTTACTATTAAATACAACTTTTATTTCCTTTATTTTCTGGTGCTACTTCTTCTGAACTTGTATTATAGTACTCAGTTTTAGCTTAAGCAAATAATATATGAAACACGATATACAGCGTTGATTTCAAATAAAATGGTTGAAAATAAACAATTCTATATACGCCCGGTAATTGCATATAGATTAATTAAAAAACTTAATCAATTATTTTATCAACTTTAAAAGTTTATTGCATGTACAGTTTATAAAGTTTCTACCATTAATTTAAACATGGCACATCTCGCTATGTTTATCACATTAAACATTATGTAACGCATCGGTGTAATTAAAAATGAACGTCATACATGTGTGGTCAGAAGGTGTCATTTAGTGATCATTCTTGCAATAATGTTTTGGGAGCCATAGCCGACTCACGATATATTGGACAGCGCGATATAACGGATCGCGATGTATCGGGAGTTGTAGTGTCACTAAACGATTTTCCCCTCATCACGACACCTTTAGTATTTTGGTAGTTTTTGTTTATTCACACAGTGCAAATAAGTGGCATTTACCAATAGGGTTTCATTCATTTCTTTATCAATCATTCATGTTATTGTATATCTAGAAAGCAATACTGTGTTATCATCATAAGGCCCTTAACGGTAGTCCATTATGTATTCCCCCGACGATTAACTGACAGATTACTTACCCTGAAATTCCGCAAGATGAAATTTAATGTGTAATAGTAACTGAGCCTTATTTTGTGTATATGAGTCTTTCGAAGTTTCTGAGAATAGTTTGGATATCTAAACACTGAACAGAGTTAAATACTATTTGATGGACTAAAAGACATATGGGGAATTTCTCTCAAACAGCCACAATATATTCGGATGTATTCATTCGCGTCTACTGGAAATTTTCTCAGCACTTCATAGCTATCGATATAGGTCATTTAAGGTGAAAAGCTGGATTGAACAACTATGCCGAAAAAAGTATTAAAAAGTAATAGGATGTTGAACCTCATTTTTTTCATCTCAGGTCTAATTTAAAAGCCTGCATAAGTGAATTGAAAACTATTTGTATAAATTAAAGTCAATAAACTATACAAAACAATGATTCCCGAAGTGTTTGCATCTATCTCGGAAGTGATATTTTGCTTAAGCCTAATGCGTAGGCCTAAAGCTGGCTTAAAGTATTGGTCATGGAATAAACTGATTAAACATAAAAACATAAACACAGCATGATATGTAAAATAATTATTTATGCAGGAATTAAAAAACATTCATAGAGGTACATCAGGCATTTTTAATTGAAATATTGACAATTATGCCACTGCATTAAGCAAATGGGTCATTGGACAAAAAAGGAACATTCAGTTACACAATAAACAAGAAGTTCTATATTAAAACAAGCTTCTTAATAATGTGTAAAAGTTCAATGTCTCACTGGAGTCTTCACAACACACTGATCCCAAAACTCAGTGTGCTTTCTTTCCTGTGGCATGCTTTTTATTAACTAGTAGACTTACTGAAACATTCTATAAATGCATTGGCACTATCAGAATTTACATAAATGCAACATGTTTGCTATCTGCTAGTTGTTAATTTCTTTTCTCTTTCACAGTGTTTGCATATCTGATATGTTTTATAACGAAGCTGCTTTTTGATGACAGACGCAGACTCTTAATTATAACTGCATTTTCTTTACAGTTTACTAATGTTCCATCACAATAATTCAACACAAAAATTGAACACTACAGCTGAGTTCACAGTTGCTTATATTTCATTCCCTCCCAGTTTGATAGAAACCGAATCGAGGCGTTGAGTATTTAGCATCCAGTCAGAATAATTCATGAAATGTGTGCAGCCCAGCGCTTGACAGAACAGCTTCTAAAATATTAAACAAAAGAAAAATACATAATAAGCCAATATCCGATGTTTATGTCAGCACAGTTTTATTGTTAGCAGTTTTGAACAGTTTGGTACGAAAATGATCGAGTACGAGTTGAACTATTGCTTTAAATCATAACCTTATCGAAAGAAGTTCTTAACATACCAACAAGAGAGGATCTTGAAATAATCATGTAAAATAAACTTGAAAAGTTACACCAACACTGTTCATAAAAGGATTAACTTTTTGTTTATTTAGATTGAATGAATAACACTAAACTTAAAATCGGCAAAAAATTGCTTTGTGACGAAAACGGTTTCTGTTATATAAAAGGCATTCTTTTGCAATATAGATCTAGCTTGATATTTCTTGTAACCAAACGCAATAAATCAGTTATATATTTACTTACCAATCGATTTTTTTAGTCCATATCTGTTTTTCATTTAAACTGTTTACTTAGTGTCACCCCCTTTTGAGATATCAAACTGATACGTCATTGTTTGACAAAAGCAGTGACGTCACTGAGTCATGTATATTAGAAGACGAAAGAAACGCGGTCGTTCATGTTTTGAACAAATAAATCTTTTTAAACAATTGTAAATTCATTGAAGGGTTAAAAATAACAATGCGACAGTGATATTGATTGAAGCAAATAAATGCGAGACTAATTATCTTATTCGATATGTTGAAATCCATTTTAGACGGGTTAGGTTTAGTGAAGTTATGTTTGTAAAAAGTTATCACAACTAATAGTAAACCAGTTAACAAAGGAGGTACGATAAGTGGCCCGTGTCGGAACAGTATTCAGGGGCAGCTAAATCACGCGTGGCAAAAAAATTCCAGTCGCATCATATGTGTATTTTTTTTTTTTTTTTTTTTTTGTTTTGTCTAAATTTCCATATGTATGAACGGTCAACGCCCGCTTCGCGGGCTTTTGCCCGTATTAATTATTGCAATTACTAAGAATACAAAAAATTATTATGATTATATTCAATACAAAAGATAAGTCAATTAGTTGGTATTGTATATCGTTTAAGTATTTTACCTATTCTCGTTTTATCTCAGTGCATTTTGTAATTGTTCAGAGTGACGTCCCCTATCATGAGTCCGGACGGCGACGCACATTAGCACAACCGGTCAGTGATCGCATATTATCTTTTACAAAATGGAAATAATGAAACTCCAGAAAGTGAAACACCTTGTGTGCATTTTGTCACATCCCTTAAATAAAATACTTCAAAAATGAAACTTTCTAATTTTACCAGAACTCTAAAGCAAGCCATCATAATTTCTCTAGCGACATTATTAAATCTATTAACTAAACCAAGTACATGTAATATCAAACTCTTTTGATTTCAGTAAAGTCACATTTCGACACGTTTTGACATTTTACCTTAAACTATGGATGAACGTGGGTCATGAACATGACAGACTGGCTAGTGCCAGGAATAATGATCTGACATTACAGTAATTCTTTCAATTCTTTCTTTCAATTCATTTGGATCGGAACCAAAAGTATTTGCCCATTGACCACACTTTTTGACTTGTATAAAAGGTATATAATATGGTCAATCTATAAAATATACCACATCATCAACTAAGCAATTTATCTACAAACAAGTGTCACACAATCTAGGTGTAACAAAAGATCGTTAATATTTTTCATCCGCAAAAAAACACAAACTCTACCGCTTACAACATCTGAAGACTGAAATATGACAACATTGAAGATGGCTTACTTCGTAGATATAATAGGTAACAACAGAAATAAAAACAAAAGAATCTGGCGCTTTAAGGGATATTTGCTACTGTTCCTGCTTATTGTCAATGCCATGGTTATTGAGTTTCACATCAACAAGGTGGTGGTCTGTATATGGGACAGCTTTTGTAATTGAGTGGGCAGGTTATTAATTGATGATGAGATCTAATGTGTCTCCAAGGCTGTGGGTGGGAGTGGTGATTTATACTCTATCCGTGCATATACTCGACACCAAGTTTTAATTGATTTTAATTTTTGTATAAAAGTATATTTTAAGGAAAAAATGTTGATAACTCTGCTATTAAAGGGTGGTGTGCAGCGAACTTTGTGTGACCTTGACCTTAGCTATAGGGACATGGGTCTTGCATGTGCCTCACTGCCTGATAACGAAGAACAATAACATCAGGGCATTTTAAAATCCCTCAATGTATGGTAGAATCCTAACAAAATAAGGCATATTTAATTAAAGTGTGTACATTTTGACCTCAGTTTGTGACCTTTCCCTTACCATATAGACCAAAGCCCTATCTGTGACACATAGCCAGAAAAAGGAGATCAATTGTTGAAAGTTATCACAGAATCCTTCGATGCATAGTAAAGTTATGGTAATTTAAATTATCAATAATTTATCAAATTTGTGATCTTTGACCTCAATCTGTGACCTTGACCTTGCCTGTAATATGGGATTGTAAAATTTTGCTTTTAAATCAAAGTATTTCCTTGTATAATGTTAAACTTGGGACTTTATCTGGTGTGTTTATGTTCTTATGTGTTCAAAAATTGTGACTGTGTTTTTATTTACGATGTTTTTACAAAGATAATTTGAACGATGCCATTGATTTTTTAACACAGTCAGATCGAGTAGAGCACATATATTATAAACGGTACGACATAATGATGTTGTCATTTTCTGGATACAGAATCTTGGATCTGTGTGGAGAAGATTCGGTTTTTAAGATCGCCCCATCGTTATTTGTGTTAGCGTGTCTGTGTGTGAATGCGTGTATCTATAGTTACCGGTATATATTGTAGTCATATATTTGGAATATTCTGACAACCTTTGAATTATAGCTGAAATTTCAAGACCTTTAGTTTTTACTGAAAGATATTCGAATTTTGCGCGGTCTTGTGCTTGAGTTCAACTGTGCGGTTTGGTGATCATCAGGCTCACATGCGCCTGGAGCACGGTTTGAACCCGGGTCGCCTAGGTGAGAATGGCACGTCAGAACCACTGTTCTAACGAGACAGCTTGGCGTGCGTGTGTGATTCAATGCCTTAAGTCCCTCTGCGTCTTCACAAGGTCATTTTGAGGGGACTTTATATTGGCTGCGCTAACAATTTTTTTTATACCCTCCCGAACTCCTTGCAGCGATTACCTGCCCTATGAAGGAGAGCCATAGGTTGACGGTAAAAACTACCATAACAACTAAAATCCATTACCATCTGGAAAGACTATGGTATTGTATAGAGTTTACGTTGTCCCGAATGTATATTCTGTCACACGTGAAGAGCAATATTACTATAAGTGTTTAAATCATAAGTTTTGTCCCGGGAATAGGTTTTTTTAGCAATGAAGAATTTAAAATAACAGAGCACTAGCAAAGTTAGTTCGCGCGCAAATATATAT
>VMBQ01003037.1:46887-68510 GCA_007657795.1 Dreissena rostriformis
TATATATATATATATATTAGTTGGATGGGATCAAAGGCACAAAGTTAATGCCAGTATTATAAAAAAGGACATCGGTTAATATCGGTAAATTACTCGATAATAGTTTATTTTAATAAAACTTCATAGATACATGATAGCAAATCAATATCTCTCTAACAAATTGTTTATTATATAAACTAGATAGTATATAATAACTTAACTTCAGACAATGGAACAAAACTGTTAACATACAAGGCGGGGGTATTGCATATTGGCGTCCTATGGACACATGTCTAGTTTTTTATTTAAACAAGCTCAGTATTTAATTGTTAGCAAAATTATTTTCTGTTAAAAAAAATAAAATTATAATAGGAAATTACTAATCAAAAAACGTTTATAATAAATAGATAATTTGAATCGATCATATCACGAGTTGTTATGATTGCTGGGATTTGATTACGACGAAACCTTGGAACCAGTAAAAACTCCGTGCAAAGGTTGACCGTTTTGACAGGATTAAACATCACACCGGAAACGAGCACCTGCGAGATTTCACGTGATTTTGTTGTCAACAACATTAGTAAATTTTTAGTGGACGCATTTATATTTTTGCACTTAGCCACACGAAGATGGACGATTTTCAAGCAGCAGAAGAGGTAAATAATAGCACTAATATTGAAAATTTATTATTTGCAAACATTAATGTAAAAATGTTTTTCCTAACAAACAAATCTGTCGTTGAAATTCCACAATATTTCAGAATTGACTATTTGAGTCATGCAATTGTTAAACATTCTATTTCATTATTTATAATTTGTCCAATTACTTTAATTAAATTATATCGACACTCACAAACTGCATGAGTGTCTTTTGCATATTACTTTAATCTTGTACCTATTACAACTAGAATTTTGTATTTTTGTGTGTGTTTTCTGGAGCCTTCCAAATTCCAGTCAGTAACCATGCCATTTGTGTGTAATTCCATGTATTTGGAACACATACACTGTAACCCGATGGAAATCATGATTAAAATTTTCTATGTGCATCAAGAAATCACATAGTAGGATTTAATATCTCTCTAATATCAGAGATTCTTAGCTGGAGACCAAGTGGAAATATTTGTTAATGAATAAACTTTGACATTTTTTTAGGCGTGTCTTTTTCACAGATGTGGTTTATATTCAATAAAATATGGTAGTATTTATAAGGAGGCTCGTAGATAAACGCCAGTTAATATAATTAATGGACCTGTGATAATTCAAATAGTAAATCTTATGCCACATGTTTTTCATGTATGATTCTATCTAAGCATTTATTATAATTTTATTTTCAGACAGCATTTGTTGTGGATGAAGTCACTAATATAATCAAAGAGGTACGCATCCAAGTCCAGGGATTTCAATTGAAGAAGAATCTTACTTTTTTATGCAACAATTTTGAGATTTTCTCACTTTTGACTCCTTAAAATTATCTTCCTTGTATCATTTTGCTTCATATATACCAGGAAGCTAATTCTATAATGTATTTAAATCATACACATTCTGTTGTTTGCGTAGTATTTCTAGCAAATTATAACTAGAAACATTTGCAGAGCATTAAACAAATAAGCATAAAGAAAATAAGTCTGGACTTTTAATATTTTGACCCCAGCAAATTTCATTTGATCCCTGCACATTTCAAGCACTGGGTCACTTGACACCCGATTTTCAAAATCTATTGAAATTCCTGTACAGTAAGTCTCTTTATGTTTTCCATTAAAAGATCAATGTCATTGAAAAGTTTAACTGTTACTAACTACACTTTTATGTTGAGATTTGTATTGCTATACATGAATATAATTATTCAATAAGGAATTAACTTGTTCAAACATGTTGACTAAGTAACATTGGCTTTGTGTGAAATTTTTATTATTTAAAACAGTTCAGATATGTTAATTATATTAATGAAATACATGTAGTACATCGATACTAGTCATAATAATAAAAGATAATACATATAAACATTTCAAATATTTACCATTTTGTTGTAGGCTATTGAAGGTGCCATAGGTGGAAATGCATACCAACATAATAAAGTTAACCAGTGGACTTCCAATGTTGTTGAACAATGTTTAAACCAGCTGACTAAACTTGGCAAGCCATTCAAATATATTGGTGAGTTTATACACATTTTCCACAATAACATATTAAGAGTCTTTATGCTTACCATTTTCTGGGAAGCAGGGCATAATGAAATGTAATTTGGGCTTAAGTTGGTATTCAGCAATATATGTAGCCTATTGTGTAGAAATTGTATCTGTTTGCCATGGATTCATAGCGATTTAGTTTTGATGGGTGTTATGGCCACATTTGAATTGTGTTTTGGCCTGAAATATAACTTAAGAAAAGCAAGTAAGACCGGGATTCACCCACACTCCACTCTTAAAACTCCGCTTTTGTGTAAAAGAACTGAACCAAAATATCTATCAGTGCTTTCCACAGGATTTTTTTTCAGCCGCCCCAGTGCTGATATGGGGTGGTTCGGGAGGGGTGTCCCCTCTTGACGTTGATTTTTTTTTAAATTTAACGTGTCAATTGACGTTCTGTGGTGTGTAATAACTCTAAGAAAAAAAGCGTCAAAAGACGTCATTTGGTGCACGATGACTCTTAAAAAATAAACCCCAGTTATAAAGATATAATTTTTAATCGTTTTAAAACTGTCCCGCATAGATAGTAAAATCCCAACTCGAAAGATTCCCCAATACATCCGTATCAACCCAACTCTATTACTGCATACTAACTACTTTTCAAGTTTCTATTCATTACCCGATAATCCTGTGTATTCCATTTTTGAAAGCAAATTCTGGTTAATATTGACGATAAAAGTCCTCACGATTTTCCATTTTTCTAAAGTATCAAATAAATTTCGTCATAAGTGACTATTTATGGATTTCATGAAATATTCCCACTGAACATGCATAAATCCCCTGACGTGTTGTGTGCGTTTTAATACAACGCGTAATACACCCACGCTTTTTATGCAAATGACGCGACGTTGTACATGCTGCATAATTTTCCCGCCCTTTTTATTAACAATGGGTCAACACAAAATAAATGTGCACTGTTAATATTTGAAGCATCCGTCTGTTAACATCGCGTTAACATTTACATTCGGAAGTGTGTTACGGATTACAAACGTGTTCACATTAACATTCGGGAGTGTGTTTCGGATAACAAATTTAATTATGCTCATTTGAGATTTCAACAAAACATCTAACACTAAAAAGTGAATTCAACAATAATTTGTTAAAACGCTTTACGAGTCGAGTAAATGTTTTGACAGTATTATGCATGAAATGCACAATGTCCACGAGGATTACAGCCGGTTGCCATCATCGTCTTCTAAATAATTGTGCAATATTTCTGTGACAATTACATAAACGCCACGAGTCGTCTGCATAAATAAACTGAATGTATCGTCTGCCTACAAAATCTGTCGCTCACATAAAGCGTGCGCTCTCATTGACCAATATAGATTTTCCAATACAACGACGCTCCGCCTTTAGGCGGGCTTAAGCTGGTTAAAGCAATAGACAAAGGATGGTAAAATCAGCTTTCTGAATTTTTGGCGAAGTTGGTATCGCTTTGATCTTAAGAATGGCTAGTTTCTGCTACTGTTGCAGTAAGAGCCAAAAGACACTGATTGGAAAATTTCAGACGCCCCGTGGACTATGATTTCGAAATTCAAGCGCCCCAAGGAGGGACCGTTAAATGGCCTGTGGAAAGCACTGTCTATGTGCGCAAATTCCTGGATACCTGGATCGTAGGGCCATAATTTTAGCGGTTAAGCTATCTTGGCCCATCTGATGAATGTCTTCTTAATCTTATAGGTTTCTCACAACTTATATTACTAATTAATTTCATTGTGCGCATAACATGTTTATATGAATTTTTTAGCGTTCCAATTTTCCTTGTTCAGTCGGGTTTTGAAAAGGTTCACATTATTTGAAGAAATAGTTTCTTCACTCGGACTGTTCCAAAATGACATAGCTCTAATTAAGAAAGAATTCAATCTGATGTTTTTCTTGCACTTTGTTTGGTGTTTGGAGTTTCAAAGAATGTCCACGCAAATCATTTTGTGAAAGTGAAAACAGTAAACGGGTGTTAAGATGATTTGTTAAGTCTCAGCCATGTAGCAGCAATATTGTTTAAGGTACAGCGACATATAAGTAAAAAAAGATTATTTTTTTTAAAAAGGGGCCATAATTTTCGTTTTGAAAACATCCTTACCAAAATATGGACAAGTTCACATTATGGTTAATATGTTTACAGTTAGTAATGTTTCAGCAGCAACATCTTTTTGAAATATATGGGCATCACAAGTGACACAGTGTAATTTTTTCATAAAAAAGGGGACATGATTCCAGTTGTTTTGTTAACATACAAACCAAAATATGGAGGTGCGAAATACACATGCTTGTTAATATGTGTGTTAAGTTTCATTCAAAATATATATTGTTTGCTAAAAAAGGGACCATAGCTTGCTTATTTTGAAAAATATCCAAGCCAAGGAATGGAGTTGCGTAAGACATAGTGTTTTCCCCAGGTGGGCATTGGGGCATGGCGCAGTAAATTCAAAAAGGGCATTTTAACGCGCGGTTAATGCAAAAAAAGGGCAGTTATAAGTGTGTTGCCTTTTTTGCTATGAAAATACTGTTATAGATTATTACTTATCAATTATAAAGGCTATGGGTATACTTGTATAGGTTATTATTACTCATCAATTCTAATGTGATTATAATATTTATCATGGAGTTGAAGAATGCATTTCTTACTTTCTTGCATTTCTTACAAATAATCAAGTGTAAAAAAAAGACAACATGTTGCAGACGCTGATTTTGCGGACATGTTAGGTCATAAGGCAATAAAGATGTTATCGATAAGGGCGTGTGGCGTTTTTTGCCTTTGAAAAAGGCAGAGTGGTGCTTCAGGAGGGCGGCGTGGCGCAGCGCCACGCTGAAATGGCCTGAGAAAAACACTAAAGACAAGATTCATAGAATGTCAATATAAGGATAAGGTTTATTTGTGAAGTTTCATTAAAAAATTCATTTTTGCTTAAAAAAGGGCCCATAGCTCGCTTATTTCGAAAAGTATCCTAACCAAAGTATGAAGTTGCGCAAGACAAGATTCAAAGAATGTTAATATAAGCATACATATGGGCCGCGCTCTTTAAAAAAAGGTGTTTAATGAATGTGCGTAAAGTGTCGTCCCAGATTAGCCTGTTCCGTCTGCACAGGCTAATCAGGGGCGACACTTTGCGCTTTTTATCGTATTTTTCGTTGAAAGGAAAGCTCTTCTTTTGGAAAATCCAGTTTAGGCAGAAAGTGTCGTCCCTGATTAGCTGTGTGGACTGCACTGGCTTATCTGGGAGGACACTTTATGCACATGCATTAAAGCCCCTTTTTACAGAGCCAGGTTCATTTGTAAGGTTCCCTCTTTACATATTTTCAGTGACCTGCGTGATCATGCAGAAGAATGGTGCAGGTTTACACACAGCTAGCTCTTGTTTCTGGGACAATCAAACAGACGGTGAGTTAATCATTTTCCACTCAGAAGCGAATTGAAAATGGCATATGCAAACAGCATTAAACCAGAACAGCCTGCGAGTAACTCGCAGTCTTTTCAGGTTTTATGCTGTTTGATGCTCAACAGTACTTTAGGGTTGGAAATGAAGCCTTTAAAACTTGAATATCGTAAGAAATCTTAAATTTAATTTGGTTTTCTAAGGGACTGCAAACACGTCAAAATGGGTATCTGAGAGGTAAAGGCTAAATCTGGGCATTGAAGTGAACAGTCTGGACATTTTAGCTCTTAATCTAAATCTTGTTGTGTTATCACAAAATGCACATTGTGTCAACCAATCAGCTTTAAATGCTTAATATTGTAGGACCAAAGCCAAACAAAATAGCAAATGTTACAGGCCTTTTTCTGCCTATCTCATGGGCCCGATAGTTGGACCATTTCCCCATGCCAAATATGCATATTTTATTCCCAATTCTCAAAAAATCCCCCCCCCCATTTTTTTTTTTTTTTTTTTTTTTTTTTTTTTTTCACAACTTTTTTNATTTTGCTAGGTACTTTTCCCCCAAATAGACAGAAAAAGGCCTGTGTAATTTTAAATGTTGAAGTGAATGTAACAGATACATACAGTTGAAGAAAACAATGTTGGTGTAACATAACTCAGTGATGCTGATTGAAAACTGTAATGTACATGTAAGTTAGAACAAGGCCCAACGTTGAATTTGTTATATGGAACCAAACAGTTTTTTAGCACAGTCGGTGAATTGCATTTATAATTTATCCAACATACCGGTAAAGTTTTAATATGATATTACTTCTAAACTTACCATAGCATAACATAAATCAGCCTCGCTCTGGGAAAATGGGAGTTAAATGCGAAAAGTGATGTCCCAGCTTAGCCTGTGAAGTCTGCACAGGCGTATCATGGATGACACATTCTGCCGAAGCTGGATTTCGGCTAAGAAGAGACTTCCTTTAAAAAAAATACAATAAAACCGTAGTGTGTTGTCCCTGATTTGCCTGTGCAGACTGCACAGGCTAAACTGGGACTACACCTTACGCACATGCATTAAGCCCTGGTTTCCCATATCATTTAATGTTTTTTTTAAATGCAGGGAGCTGCACAGTGAGGTGGGAGAACAAAACCATGTACTGTATTGTCTCTGTGTTCGGGCTTGCCATCTGATCTGTCCTCTAGAGAAGTTCCCTTCCTGTTCCCGTGATGAAACCAGCACAACCCTTCGACTGCAATATACACCCCTCCTGAGTTAAACATTACTGAAAGAATATCGCTTACTTGCCTGTAAATTGTGAACGCTGAATCTTTGATAAAAAATGGAGGAAATAAATTTAAAAAAACAATATCGGTTAACTTACCGAAGCTAAAAGAAAAAAATGAAGGAATTAAATAAAAAATTGAAATCGGTTAACTTACCAAAGTTAGTGAAACTTATTATGAGTATTTATATAGGTATCCATTTGTTTACGCTATTTATTTTGACTAAATTGTTTTATATATGTTTGTGATATGTATGTTTATTCTTGCATTTGATTAGTTAATTGATAACTATTGTTGTAAGTGCAAGCTTCCAAATATAACAGTCATCGTGACAAGAATGTGTTCTTCACATTTTCATTAAAATTACATATTGATGACGTCATAGAAATAGATTGAAAACAGTAAATAATTCTTTCAGAACTGAGCCAGTAAATAATTCTTTCAGAACTGAGCATTTTATTGGAAATAAGTCTTAATAAATTGGTTTGTGCATTCAGAATGTGTACAATGTATGTATGATTTTAATAAAACATATTTCTGTTCATTATATGGGTTTATTTCTTTTTATTGTGGTCTACCGATGTCCAGCGTCCATTGTTGTCAATTCTTAGCTTGTTATGGCACTAGAGACAACATTTTTCATCCAATCTTGATGCAATTTGGTCAGAATGTTTATCTAGACAATTTCTTAGCCGAGTTTGAATCTTGGTTGTTTTCATAAAAAAAAGTAGGTCACCAGGTCAGAAAAACCTTGTTATCACTAAGGCCACACTTATTATTGAATCTTGATGAAATTTGGTAAGAATGTTCATAGTCAAAGTTTGAATCTGGGTCACTTGCGCCCAAAAAGCTATGTCACTGGGTCAATGCTTAGAAAATACCACTTTATAGGCTAAATTCTTTACTCGATCTTGGTAAAATTTTGTCAGAATGTCCATCTTGACATTATCTATGCCAAGTTCGAATCTGGGTCACGTGTTTCTCAAGACTAGGTCACCAGGTTAAATCTTACAATTACCTTGTTACCAGGCCAGAGACCACACATATGACATAAATTGATACACCTTTGTCACAATGTGTATGCAAGTCCATCTTACTGAGCTTGCCCAGACTTTAGTGTACTGATTCATCATGCAATTTTAAAATTGACACAAATGTTAACCATGTTGATATGGTGTATCATATTAAAGGCCCATTTCTTAGGTCAAAGGTCAACGTCCCACTTGATTGATAAGAGAAAGTCCACACTCTAGACATATAGACTATTATTAGAGTGACATGTCAATCAACACCAAACTTGTTCAAAAGATTTGTTCGTTTAAATCGCCAGAATTATAAAATGATCTGTTCATTAAAAAGGAGCAAGGGGACGGGGCATTTTCTCTTATGGCTATAGAAAAAGTTTGCAAATTAGATGTAACTTGTTTGCCCATCAATATGAAGCTGTCCTAATATAAAGGACATTTATTCATGTGATACCTTGGCTGTGTTCAATTTTTGTTGTTACTGAAAAATGACATCCTTCTGGTAGGAATAGCTGAACCAACAAGAGCTGTGTTTGTGAAACACAATGACCCTACTGCACGTTGAAGCTGCATGTGCTTACCAAAAGATGCTTGTCTGTCTGCGATTGTGTCGAAATCGGTAACACAGAAAGAAATTCAAATATGATCTTTAATTCCAAAATCAGGTCAATATCTGCAAGCGCAGCGTTTAGGAAAAAAGTAATGAAAACTTTTATTCTATAGAAAAAGTCCAAGGCCCATAACTTCGCCAAAAATGAATGGACCTGAACAAAACTCGACCTTGATCTGTAAGTCATGCATGTAGACTCACACACTTTAAATCAGGTAAATATCTGAAAGCATTTAGGAAACAGAATGCCGGACGTAACAGACAGAATGCTAAATGCCATTCTACCAGGGGGCATAAAAAACTTAAATGCACAATTTAATATGTATGGAAAATTTCTTAACTTAATCAGCAATATTTGTTTTAATTGCCATCCACCCAAAAATTCAACAAGCTAATGACAGGAAGATATTCATTTTTAATTAAATTTACCTGAGTCATAAGGAGGAAGAAGTTTGCTCCACAATATATATTTTTTAAGGACAAAATGAAAGACTGACAAAATGACTCCAATAACCCCTTTACAACGGGGATAAAGCAATTTAAACTAGCCTTTTAAAGTTTTGTAAATCACTCTTCATCTGTACATCCGGAATGTGTTTTTTTTAACATTCACCGGACCATTGGGCTCCAATGAAAAAAGATTGTGCATATTACCAAAACATTGCTTTTCATGTGTATACAAAGTTTCATGATTCCTTTTTATGAACCTTTAGAGAAATTTCATTACTCTGTGTAATTGATTATTGTAATAATTTCATATTAATTTCAAGTGATATGTCACTCTATAAACTTATAAATAGCAAATAGAAACACCTAAACTGCATGTATATACATGTACATTATACACTAAAAGGACAAAGAGGGCGACACACTTTGGGGGAGATCGAAGGAATGCTTCCAGTAGGGATCGAACCTGTGACCTCCCGGTCGCTAGGCCCACACCATATCAACTATGCCCCGGCACATATTGTTATGTTTGACGGGACAAATAAAAAACTCTTACACTCTGGCTACAAGAGTATACTTTATTCTTGCATAGATTAAACAATTGCTACAAGGCACAGATACAAAATGTGTTTTTATAATTATTGTTTCAAGTGGTAAAAATAATATTTTCCTTTTATCACAACCATCATCAGTGTTTGTGTCTTGAGAACCAATGCAATTCGAACAATAAACTGGATATAATTAACTGAGAATGCCTATAGTTTGTACATTTCCGCATATTTTGCCCTATGGCCAATATTACTATTGGAAAATGATTGAACTCCTATATGCAAAAAGCTCATAGTTTTGCATTATATATATTTTAATTACTCTGATGTCAAATATACGACTTGTGTAACAATCTAGAATGAATCAAGGGACTTGTTCTTAGATTTTGGCATGTTTTGAAGTTTGTCATTAAATGTTTTAAATTTATAAATGTTAACATCGGAACTAAAAATCTCCAGTATAAAAGAAGAATAAAATTAAAGGAAAGAAAAAAAGTAATCCACACCGGGGCTCGAACCACTGACCGCTGGAGTAAAAAACTAGCACCGAAACCACTCGGCCATCTGTGCTGATATCACTTTAATAGTATGTTATACTTAATATAAGCAATCCAAGTATGGTAACAAAATATCAAGATAACAATAGAACTCTCCAAATTATTCAATCGTTTGGCGTTTGCAGCGCTTTATAATTTTATCCATTTCTAACGATGACTATTCTTAAAAGAAATTGTATTTTCAGTATGAGTGTCATTAGTGTAATTTCGCTCACAGATGTAAATTGCTTATTTACTTTTTGAATCCGTGTAAAAAAAATTGAAAATTCTCATTTTACAAACTGTGAACAGGTCCCTTTAAAAAAAGAATGCAGAAACAATATCCTTCAGCTATAACACACTAGAAACACAACTTTTCATAGAAAAAATGTGACCATAACACATAAACAAACATTACCGGTACATACAAGTTGTACTACATTTAAAGTTCTGGTAAACAATTAGAAAAATGTATGCCACCTTATACATGTTAAGATGCATAGATATTAAATTAGCCATATTTGCATATTTTGGATGATTGTGCGCATGCGTGAGATATGGAGGTATGAAAAATTTGAGAAGTAAAAAAAAAATGTTAAAAGAGGATTTATAAATCTATATAAGTACAAATGTTTACTTAAATTAATTAAATTTAAAATATCTCATGCCATGTATTTTTTTGTTGGATATTTGTAAAACTATAAGCTTGTTATGCTTAAGTTGAAAAAATATTCTGTTCTGTGCAACATATTAACTAAACAAATTTGATTCACAATCAACTTTTCAATAAAAATTCCATTCACATCACAGTCTTTTGTTTATTTTTTATTTTTGTGTTATTTAACAAACATAGCTTCCGATTATACACATAGAAAACATTCAGTGAGAAATACAAATAAAGCTATACCAAAATAGCAACATATGTAAACAAATATAAAATATATATATATTTTTAAAGCATAGCATTTATTTTATATGAAAATGCAGTTACAAAAAAGCGCACTTTGCTTTTGGAAAAGCACGCAAACAATTTATGTGATCTATATCCAAATGTTCTCATACCCATTAGCATTCCAATACCCGACTTTAATATACAATATTTTAAACATAAGTCTAAGCCATTGCCTGCAGGCTGAACCTGAGTTGCCAAAAAATCTCAAAGTATGCTAATTGGACTGTATTGTTTGCCTACGAAATGTGGTATAAGTAAGTAAACCATCTCAGATTTTTCTTGTGCGTTTTCCATCTTGAGCAAATGTTTCACCATGGTTTTTGTGCAAACGGAAACAGAAAACTTCTATTCACCATTTATCCTACATTTTGATCTTAACAATGAAATAGAAATTCTGGTATCACATTAAGTAAACTTCTTCACTGAAAATGATAAACAGAAGGACACGATTTTACCGAGAGATCTTTGTGAACCATGGTCCCTGAATATGGAAACTGGTCGGTCCTGAAATTCCCCTGGTTCTATCACTTGTATATAGATCTTCTACCAACACAAATCTACACCCAACTTTACACAAACGTAACAAAGTGTAGACTCAATAGCTAACTAACAATAATAATCATAATAAACTGCAGCTGACAACAAGTAACGCAATATTAGGAATATAAGGATTTTTCCTCGAAATATCAGGAATGTAAGGATATTTCCTTGCAATATCAGGAACATAATAATGTTTCCTCGCAATATCAGGAATGTTAGGATATTTCCTCGCAATATCAGGAATGTAAGGATATTTCCTCGCAATATAAGGAATGTAAGGATATTTCCTCGCAATGTAAGGAATGTAAGGATATTTCCTCGCAATATCAGGAATGTAAGGATATTTCATCGCAATATCAGGAATGTAAGGATATTTCATCGCAATATCAGGAATGTAAGGATATAAGGAAATATAAGAGTCATATAAGGAAGCTTACTCCATATATAAACTTTACAAAGGCACTTATAATACATGCATAGGTTATCACTGCACATAGTTATTGATGTGAGACATGTATATAACAAGGAACACATATTAAGAGCATTTTTTCAAGGGACTCTTTTTTATAATACAGTTACCCTCAATACTACTAGCACTTCCAATACAACTATTTACAGAAAGTCATATGTTTGTCATGTTTTTGATGCTTTACTTTATTTGTATTTTTTGATTTTGATTAAACTTAAGGACACATACACACCAGTAACAAAAGTAAATAAAAAAGAAACCTGCACACATTCGTGGACATGTGTAATATTACTTACAACATTTTCTTGATAATTTAAAAAAGGAACATAAGGGTAAAAAAACAATGTCAGTTTAAGTAGAAATAATAATTAAGTCTTCTTCTAAACCATATCAAATTAAATTTCTTTTAAATATATTTTGCAACAGCAATATATATCACAGTACACAGTTCATATCTCACAGGGAAACATTTAATAGTTAGTTAATTATTGTGTCAGCACATTTACATTACAAATTCTTAACAGTGTATATACTAAATTCTATGCTACAGTATTACATCCAACAATATATGTGTAGTAAGTTAATTATTGTGTCAGCACATTTACATTACAAATTCTTAACAGTGTTAATACTAAATTCTATGCTACAGTATTACATCCAAATATTTATGTGTGTAGTGCACTATACAAGCTATCTTATTCTACATTTAGTGGACATAAACAACTAGAGCTTTGTCACTGACGTGACGTATACCCCCACATGCTGCATTGACACAGAATATTTTGCATGCTGTCTCACAAAACAAGAGAAGCTTATTTATGGCAATTTTTAAAAATTATTATGCCATTATCATTTATGGCCATTTTGACCTTTGAAATCTTGAATTCTTTGGCATGATACGCCATCCAATGCCTGTGAACAAAATTAATGTGGAGAGTAATATTAAAATCTCACAATGAATGACATAGTTATGGCCCAGACAAGCTTATTTATGGCCATTTTTGACCTTTGAACTCAAAGTGTGACCTTGACCTTGGAGATATTGACGTAATTCTTTCGCGCGACACACCGTCCAATGATGGTGAACATATGTGCCAAATGATTTCAAAATCCCTTGATGAACGACATAGTTATGGCCCGGACAAGCTCATTTATGGCCATTTTTGACCTTTGACCTCAAAGTGTGACCTTGACCTTGGAGATATTGACGTAATTCTTTCGCGCGACACACCGTCCAATGATGGTGAACATATGTGCCAAATGATTTCAAAATCCCTTGATGAACGACATAGTTATGGCCCGGACAAGCTCATTTATGGCCATTTTTGACCTTTGACCTCAAAGTGTGACCTTGACCTTGGAGATATTGACGTAATTCTTTCGCGCGACACACCGTCCAATGATGGTGAACATATGTGCCAAATGATTTCAAAATCCCTTGATGAACGACATAGTTATGGCCCGGACAAGCTCATTTATGGCCATTTTTGACCTTTGACCTCAAAGTGTGACCTTGACCTTGGAGATATTGACGTAATTCTTTCGCGCGACACACCGTCCAATGATGGTGAACATATGTGCCAAATGATTTCAAAATCCCTTGATGAACGACATAGTTATGGCCCGGACAAGCTCATTTATGGCCATTTTTGACCTTTGACCTCAAAGTGTGACCTTGACCTTGGAGATATTGACGTAATTCTTTCGCGCGACACACCGTCCAATGATGGTGAACATATGTGCCAAATGATTTCAAAATCCCTTGATGAACGACATAGTTATGGCCCGGACAAGCTCATTTATGGCCATTTTTGACCTTTGACCTCAAAGTGTGACCTTGACCTTGGAGATATTGACGTAATTCTTTCGCGCGACACACCGTCCAATGATGGTGAACATATGTGCCAAATGATTTCAAAATCCCTTGATAGATGACATAGTTATGGCCCGGACAAGCGGGACAGACAGACCGACCGACCGACAGACCGACAAAGTGACTCCTATATAGCCCCCATTACCTATGGTAATGGGGGTATAATAAAATAAGCAATTATGCAAAAACAACAAATGAAGAAAAAACAAAAAGTGCAAAAATCCCAACAATATACACACAAGTAAATGTTACTTCTACAATTAATGAATTATAAACATTTCTATACTGTTATAAAAAAGCTATTGTATTTGATTGTGATGCAAATGTATAACTTTAAGCAGTAGCAACAACAATTTCTATGAGAAATAAACACATCAATATAGATGTAGCACATCTTTTGCAAAATAAAATGATATCTGAAAATTTAAACAATTAGTATGCAAGGGTAGATTTATGTGACATTGATGAAACATGTCTAATTTCACATAACAATGAAGTAAGAAGACACGTGAAACTGCTGAAATCTTACCATTATCATATAGTTTCATGGTTAACCCCAAACGAAATGCAAGGACATTAAATTATGACAGCCTGTAACAATACGGGATCATTTTCACTGCCTACTAGGATGTGTTGTTAACCCATTTATGTCAAGTGGACTCTCCCATCCTTCTAACTTGGATCAATTTATTTCCAAAATAAGGGATGTCTGGTATATTTAGTTCTATTTTTAGAATATTTCTTACAGAAATTCCTTTAAGCAAACAGCATAGACCCTGATGAGACGCCGCATTATGCGGTGTCTCATCTGGGTCTACGCTGTTTGCCAAGGCCTTTTTTCTAGACGCTAGGCATAAATGGGTTAAGGAGACTTTCAGACAAAAATGGCACAAAATGATTGAATGCATAGAATTTGTATAATATTTATAAGTTCTATTTGATCAAACACATGAACAATGTACAAGTTTCATTGTCTATGCTTTTTAGCCATACATACAAGTTATGTTATAAATGTTGAATATATAAATAGCATAAAGTACATGTATATGTGGAATGTATGAGTCAAATAATGAGTGTACGAGTGAAATAATGAGCAAGATAACATGGAATGTACAAAATATATTTCCAGTCCCAGTAGAAACCTGTTTATAACTTTGCTTGTTAAAAAAGCATTGGGATGTGTAGCCAAATATAATTGTTACATTTGTCATGGTCCCTGTTTTTAAATTAATCATTATTTATGAACTGGCAATGTTTCATGTTACTCTTGAACTGTAGGTTTATTTTGTGGATTGTTTTGGTGAAATATTATTTTTATTTAATATAAACAATTTAAAATGGTAATTGGAGGGAATAAGCAAAACAAAGGTGTATGTTGAATGCCAAAATAGATGGCTAATGTAGATGAATAAACAAAATGTACATTTCAACTGTAATATGTTTGCATGAATACAGTGTGACACTGATAATATGTGAAGATATATAATATAATAAACAACAATAACAAGTTCAAATAATGATTCACTTAACAAAACATATAGATGAAGAAGAAAATAAAATATATCAAAATAATAACAACTTTAGTTGTGGGGTGTAAATAACAAAATCTTCAATTATACAAACACAGCCAGATTTCCGAGTTATTCGTAAGCACATGTGGAATAAGACTCTCATTTTTATTACATGAATAGCTTTTATACTTGTGCACATTTTATTCTAGATGTACAAGACTATATATTCATAAAAATACAGCTTAGAGAAATTGCGAGTGTAAGGTCAATTCATTTTAAAGTTATAAATTCTACCATAACTTACTTTAAAATTTTAGGTCCATAAATAAAACATCAAAGACTATTTTTAAGGTAGTATTGGCTTTAATAATTTTCGGTTAATAAACTGCATCCATACCCTGTACATATTAACCCTTTGCATGCTGGGAAATTTGTCGTCTGCTAAAATGTTGTCTGCTGAATTTCTAAAATTAGCATTTTCTTGGATTTTTTTCAAAGAATACTGTCAGAATAGCAAACAGTTTGGATCCTGATGAGACGCCACGTTCTGTGGCGTCTAATCTGGATCCAAACTGTTTGCAAAGGCCATCAAAATTCGGTTCCAGCACTGAAAGAGTTAACATGAGGACACTCAAAGAAATATGTTGTTAAAGACAAAAATGTTCAAATGATCAGAAATGTTGGACATTTCAATTACACTACAAAAATGTTCAATAAATACATGATCTCAAAGCCTTTACAAGCTGTCGTGCACGAATCCTGCCTGGAAACAATATGACAGATGCAACAAAACACATGGAATTCTGGTTAAACAAGCGTGTCTCATGGCATGCAGTATTATGCGCAGGTCAAAATGTCACGGGTAAAGCCAATTGCCTGGTCTACAACTCCGTTTTCTCCTCGCGGGTTTTACCCGTAAACGTGTTCTCATACAATGACTCCCCCTGCTGTGTGTTTGCATATAGGTTCTCATCGCCTCCCACTGTATACAAAAACAGTAATAATAAAAAAATTGCAGAGAAAAAAAATCTACAAGTACTGGTAAATATGGTTTACTATAATCAATTTTAATGTCTGTTTACAAATCTTAGTCTTACAACAGACATTGTGGTCGAAGTGGAAATAATAAACAGAAAGCTAATGCTGCTAAGGACTTACCAACCTACCAGCATTACTGAACCCATATTTGAAGACTTCTGCATTGCCTTAAATTGGGTTAATAATAAGTGGTCATAAGAAGACCCAGGACCCATTTAACAATAAGGATTCCTGGCTACCAATCTACCTTCATAATTTTAAGAATATAGATTTAACAGTTTCAAAGTCACTTCTAAGAATATGCTACAAGTTAAGGCCACTTTGATCCACCTTGCAAACCAGGGCCAAATCAAGTGTACATTTTGTACATTTCATACAAAATCTCACCTGTTTTCCAAAAGAATTATGGTACGATGGTTTCTCGAAAACAAAAGTGGGAAAAAATATTGTACATACCATTGGCATAGAGGTTGTCATGTGCCTTCATTTTCTCATCCAACATTTCCTTCACGCACTCATGGATGAAGACGTACTGTTGCTGTAATAAGAGGGAAACAAAAACGATGATATGTGTCGGGTTCTGAGAAAACTGGGCATACATTAAGGCTTGTGCGTAAAGTGTAATCCCAGATTAGCCTGTGCAGTCTGCACAGGCTTATCAGGGACGACACTTTCCGTCTAAACTAAATTTTCGCTAAGAAGAGACATCATTTAAACGAAAAATTCCATAAAAGCGGAAATTGTCGTCCCTGATTAGCCTGTGCGGACTGCACAGGCTAATCTGGGATGACAATTTATGCACAAGTATTATGCCCAGTTTTCTCAGAACACGACACATATGATGATATGTGGATAAAAGCACCATCACCCATCAGACAGGGAGTATTCAGATGTACATACATACAGGGATACAAACATCCAGGAATAAGCATTATACTGTTTTATCTGCCGAACAATTGTTCCTTAGATACAACAGTTTGATGTTCAAGTCTGACTTGTAGATAAAACTACAACAAATTAGTGCTGAGATGTATTGTTGCTAACAAAGTGACCATCATCTCTAAAAACAAGAGCTGTGTTTGTCAGAAACACAATGCCCCCTACTGCGCTTTGAAGCCATATATTTGACCTTTGACCTTGAAGGATGACCTCGACCTTGACCTTTCACCACTCAAAATTTGCAGCTCCATGAGATACACATGCATTTCAAATATCAAGTTGCTATCTTCAATATTGCAAAAGTTATGACCAAGGTTAAAGTTTTGGGACAGAATGACAGGCAGACAGGCCAAAAACAATATACCCCCTTTTTTAAAAAGGGGGCATACAAAGTATTGACAAAGATGAACTATGATGTAATGTTTGGCTTAGGACACTAACAAATCATTAAACGACCATCTTTCAGATACAATCAATAAATATTCATAAGGGAGCATTTTGATAAACTGTTACTGGAACACACTGGCACACCATCTTAAACCATTTTATTTATCGGCCAATTATCAACTCTTAATAATTCAAATGACCATATGTTAAAACAACTCGCAACATGATATTGTGGTTTTTATTGTACACCTCAGAACATACAAAATATGTTCATTTACAGATGAACAACTCCATATACATTTTTGTTTCTTTTACCCTTTCTCGCTTAAAAGCAAAGTGAAAATGGCGTTGTGCAACCAGCATAAAACCAGAACAGCCTGCGAGAAACTCGCAGGCTGTTCAGGTTTTATGCTGTTTGCTGCTCATCAACTGTACCTAAAAGTTGGAAGTGAAGCCTTTAAAACTTGAATCTAGTAAAAAAAAAGGTTTTAAATTTAATTTGATTTTTAAAGGGACTACAAACGCATCAAAATGGGTGTCTAAGTCGAGGGCTGAACGGAAAACTGTTGTATCTCCTTCTTTATTTAATATGAGTTACAACAGTCTTCCATTCACCCCTCGAAGTGGTAAAGGGTTAATGGTGTATTGACTGTATATAGCTACCTCAGTCTGCACCATGTGGCTCCTGTTGTGCCTCAACTTCAAGACGATGTCGAATATGTCGATCTGCTCTTCATAGTCGTGATCCCTGATGAACTGCATCAGGTGGTCCACCGCTATGTACGTGCCCGTCCTTCCCACGCCCGCACTGGAGTAGACAGTTATGAAGTTTGGTATGTCATAATAGGACCACACACCATGATAAAGGAAACATTCACTTCATGAGGCAATGCACGTGCCTGTCCTACCCACACTGGCACTACAGTAGACAGGCATCCCATACTAAGCTATGGGATGGCATGATCATGGAAACATACATCACAATGAGCTATGGTACACTATGATTATAGAAACATTCATGGGGCTATGTTTTAACAAAATCATAAAAATAAGCATCAAACTGAGCAATGGCGTGATCATAGAAACACCACACCAATGCGCAACTTTATACTATGATTATAGAAATCCACACTAAAACTACCAATTACCTATGAACCAGCAGTGGTGACCAATTATTTGGTTATATTTCAATGGCAACTATAAGCACATGGTTGTCTCATGCAATCAAGCTAGAAACTTGCATGGTCATACAATTTGTAACAAAAAGAAAAGTGAAACAATCTATGAACACAAAAATCATGTAAAACAATCTATGAACAAAAAGAAAAGTGAAACAATCTATGAACAAAAAGAAAAGTGAAACAATCTATGAACAAAAAGAAAGATGAAACTCAATCTATGTTTGTGCAACTAGTCGTCAATTGCACAAGTTTACTGCAGATGCAAGTCGGAAGAGAGCCCCATTTCATACCTGCAGTGTACGAGGGTGGGTTTGTTGCTGTCGGGCGGGCGCATGGACTCTCGGACACGGTTGATGAAGTTCAGCATCACGTTGTGGTGTACATCGGCCTTGTAGTCATGCCACGTGAGGAAGTGGAAATGCTTCAGCTCACGTTTTTGCCTTCCCTGAGAAATGAAATCGACTGTTCATTGACATAGATATATAATGTCTCGGGAAGAAAACTTAACCAGAAAATCACCACCAGCATCACAATCCTACAGCAAAAAACAAATGCTTTTATGCTGCACATACTATTGCAAGTATCAAGTATTTGGCAACACTCTTACTTGTTTTGTTTTGTATACAATATGTGCAATGTAGTAATGAATACAGAAATATTACCCTTCACTTACGCTTTGAAGAAGTATGTTCTCTGATACTTTTTTGTCATGACTTTCTTTGATTTATGACTTGCACATTTTTTTTCTCACTAAGCACATTGGAATGAAACTGTTAATTCTCACATAACTAGAGAGCTAAATGTAATTCTTTGCATGAATGACTTTTAAGTTTTTGGTAGGCTACGGCCGAAACATATTTAGTATTTAAGACATTTTAATACACAAAAGAAACGTGTTTGTACGGTATATTTTATTTAATTTTTAGTTTTGAGTAAAACATTACTACAAAAGATTATGCCAGTTTTTGAGTGAAGTCTCTCATTATTCACGAAGTTAGGTTCTGCAAACTTACATTTGAGATCTTCATCATCCTCAGGTCATAGTGGTTGATGGTAGACCTGGAGGTGACCTCCACCACCACCTCCCCGTACTGCTTGGGTTCATTAACAGTCTCCGGCCAGTACTGCTCACACTTGTTCTGAAACACCAACATATATATACCTTGATTATAGAGGGACTTGATTGAAACACCAACAGTTATATGCCTTGATAAAGGGACTTGATTGAAACACTAATAGTTATAAACCTTGATAAAGGGACTTAATTGAAACACTAAGAGTTATATGCCTTGATAAAGGGACTTGATTGAAATACCAACAAATATATGCCTTGATAAAGGGACTTGATTGAAACACCAACAGTTATATGCCTTGATAAAGGGACTTGATTGAAACACCAACAGTAATATGCCTTGATAAAGGGACTTGATTGAAACACCAAAAGTTATATGCCTTGATAAAGGGACTTGATTGAAACACCAACAGTTATATGCCTTGATAAAGGGACTTGATCACAATTTATTTAAATCACCTACATTTTTAACCCACTTTTAAGATCCCACGTTTTAAGATGTGTTAAATTGACAATTAAAACAGACAATGAAATGTCAGGTAAAAGTGTCTTATTGCATGTTCAAGTTTCTGTTATATCCTGAAACAGGAAACAATTTGGCTGTTTGATGCAATGTTTGTGGCATGTTTAAATTGTACTTTCAAGCCCTTGTACCTTATTTCCTTCCGTACAGAGTGTAAGCATGACGATGATGCTACAATTCTGTTCCCAGACCATACGCCACATGTCATCAACCGTCGCAGCCAGCGGTCCCTGACAACCGATGTACTCGCGTGGTGAAGTATAGCCCTATAAAAAAATAATTGTTCAAATTCATATGTGACTAGAATATCATTCACAATTGGAGAACTAACACTGACACTCAAATGATCGAACGTTTAATACATTTTAATTAGGATTGACGTTCAGATTTTGATGAATATATTAACTTATTCAACAGATATTATGACTACTAATCACACATTAAGGACAAACTTACAGATTATATCAGTAGAACAGGGCCTGTATTCACCTGCCCTTGACTTCAAAATTAAAAATACACGCAAAATCCCAATACAACTATGGGTACATTCAGACTGCAAGTTTTGCAACAAATTGTTATAAAAGAAAAACAAGAGTTCCGCGGTCGGAGATGACCGCATTGAAGCCGGATTTTTGATTTAAATGACAGGAAAGTACCTTTCGTGTTTTTGTCAATGCAATACTTAAATTACTGAAATATTGTTCAAAGGTCAAAATGAAATGTAAGTACTTTTCAAGGCATGAGCAAACCTTGTGTTATGTTTTGAATGCATGCATATACATGAACAACAATAACATTTAAGGTCACAAATATGAACTTGAATTGACAATTAGGAAAGTTTGATCTCAATTTTTTTATTAGCAAATTAGTAACATATTGTTTGAAGTTTCCATCAATTTCATTATCAAATGTAAGAAAATAAACTTAGATGAAATAATACTATTTATTGTTTTGCTTTCACATACCTACACAGAAATCCAGACAGCCTTATGATCACTCCAAAAGGTTTCTATCACACCAGTTCTAGCAGATAGATTGGACACATAAATATGATCCAAGCTTGAATGATAGTCTGTGGTTTCACTTGGCGGGGTAGCCTTCAGTCCACTCAAAGACATGAACTTCTGAAGTTTTACAAGGTCAGAGCTTGGTTTTC